>JAPWTK010000297.1:337500-588248 GCA_029963805.1 Aromia moschata | reverse complement strand
AACAATACATATTATTGATTATAAGTACAAAAATATAAACACTTACTTTATAACATTAAAAGTTCCGGGCTATTAAAGATTATACGTAATAACCAAAATTCACAAATATGTCGACGCGTAAAATGGTTTTCGTTGCACAGCCCACGACTCATCTGTTCGAGCAAAGTGCACGTTTTTGACTAACAGTCAGGAGGGGTCAGCTTACATTTAAACAAAACAGGGTGGGTGTGTTGTCCATACAGATCATTACGTAAACACTTGGGCATCTATCCCCCTACGGCATCTATCCCACTTACCCCTACGTTATGTAAGCACCTATATTAAACAATTGACAAGAAATTGTATCAGCTCAACAAGGCATTGAATATCTCATTTCTTAAGAACTAGACTGGCCGGTAGAGGCGGCTTCTCTTACGAATGCCCCATTGAACGAAGTTGAGGATTGACAATGCTGTGAGGGTCTATTGCGAACAGTCCTCTTCTTTGCCTAGGGACTTTTTGGCATCTACAGTTCACCAAAATTTGTATTTGTATAAACTGCCGATTAGGACTGTCAGAGACCGACACTTGTGAAATCTCACATCCTGGTGGGGAATGTTGCTTAAACGCCGATCTCACATCTACAAGATAATCATAATCTTCTCGGTATATGTTATCCACACGCCGGTATTCTGCGTATCGGTGTAGATTTCTGCCTGTTTGCGTAACTACATACATATGTATGTATGTATGTAAGTAATAGTCTCTTAGAGCATATCCCTGCCCCAAATGGTTTTCAAGAATACGACGGGCCAAATTCATCGCAATTGCATCTACGTACATTCTCGGTACACACTGCAGGTAGTCCACGGCAGCAAGGCCATTGTAAAGGCACATGATGACGATCAACTTACTAATCGAAAACTTTTGTTAGAATATGCACGGCAAAGAAATCGCAAACCTGACTGAATATCACATGCAAGATAACCCGTTTAAAACGACAAGACCTTCAGGTCAAACCGCCAAAAATCGTAACAACAAAACTGTGTTTTTATTTTTATTATAATTTACTTTTAGAAATTTCTATCAGCTGTGTCTGGTATTTTCAATACGCCTACGATCAACCGCTAGCTATACTTCTGTATTCGCTGAAAGGTCCCCGCAATCTTACAAGTTATAACGCTTTTGTAGTCCATTCTAAACATGTTTTGGTTTGTTACCACTCAAGATTTTGGCCAGTTATTTTTTTATTACTTTGCAGCCCATATTATATGGATAATACGTATGTGCTACATGTAATTAAAATATTATATGCTTATAATCACAATTCTGGATGCAATTTAACTTGTGAGGGGAGGGGGATATTATGTAGAAATAGTACCCAAGAGCTGCATAAATACTATATTTATGTAGAAAAATATTAAACATGTTAATATACTAAATATAATTATATTATATTTTAATATTAAATCTTTACTACGCCTATGAACTGCTCTTTGACACTTGAACTCGCGCGAAAGATATTAGCCAATAGAAAAGCGAACTTCCGGGTGCATTTGTTTTTAGATGTGTTTACATCACGTATTATGAGCAGAACACTAAAGGGGGAGGGTTAATAGGGTAGACTTCGTATTCGATAGTTATTTAGAACTATCACCGAAAACAGGAGAAAGGCTACGAAGATATAATGACGAGTGCATTTGTGTTCATGAAATTACAGAAGATATTCCGTTACCTGTTCAAGAAAAAAGTTTTGGGGTTCTACTGAAAATAAAATTTTGCTTCAATCCTTTCTTCGCTCATTTATTCTAAAGAATGGTTTTAAATTCTGGCCTGGAGTTCAACTGATTTGCAGTGCTACCAATACCGAATCTTTCCAATCAACGTTAGCATCTTCTGAGTTCCTGAATATGTTGGAAAAAAGAGATAGAAGAAGCTGATATGAGAATAATGGTTCACATAGCTCAGGCAGTGCGTGATGGACATGAAAAAATATGTATTTTGTCGTCAGATACTGATATTATAATCATGGCATTATATCATATTAGAACATTTGAAGCCACGGGATTAAAGGTAAACCCCTAAATCTGGAGCATTGGTTTTAATTCATTTTTGCTTTAATTTTTTTACAAGAACTTTGGATAAAAGCAGGAGCAGGAGCTAGAAAACGAGATATCCCATTACATGTTATGGCTTGTCATTGTGGAACAGAAACTTGTTCGGTACTTCCTGCACTTTACCACTTAACAGGGGCGGATTATACTAGCAAGGTTGGAACAAAACGGGCTTCTCTTCATGCCGAACCAGAAAAATATCTTCTAAATTTTGCACAAGGTACAACTACCCTTAGAAATTATACCCCACATATGTACTTATTTCGAATATTTTTTAGGTTTATCCGAAACCGAAATAAAGAGTTCTGTTCGACTCGCAGAGGAGTTTTTAGTAAAAGTATACCGCAAGGACAATTCGTGCAAAATATTTAATGATCTGAGATATTGGACTTATCACCACCAAAAGAACGTTTCTCTAGAAAAGTTACCACCCACTTCTGCAAATATTAGGTTTCATATTTTACGTGCTTTTTATATTGTTTACAATCAAACCCATTGTTTGGAGAGAACACAAAGTGTTCTTGATCCCCTTGTTTTCGGATACAAAATCGAGAACGCTTGCCTATCACCAAAGTCTGTAACGAACCTTTTTCCACCAACTGAAGAGCTTGTACCAAGCTGCAATTGTTCGAAATGTGCGCGGCAAAATAGTTGCAGCTGTAGAGCTGCTGGATTGAACTGTTGCTCATTTTGTAATTGTCAAACATCAAACCAGTGCATCAATCCCTACAATGACTAAATCTAAATCTGTTTAAATAACGCAAAATAGGTAAAACATAAAAAATTATGAATTCACAGTCTTTTTATTTGGACCACTCTGTAGTATAAAATTATCTTACTGATACATCATCAACTTCATCTCACAATAATAAAACATTTAAAGCTTTGGCTTAGGAAAATTAAAAACTTTTATGTATCAAACCATTTTAATTCCATAGTTCTAGCACTGACAAGGTGCATGATCACCCTGTATAAAAACTTAACTGGCCATTTTTGGGCCTGGTAACCAAAAGATTCTTAATAAGTACACCTTAGACAACATAATTCCGCAAAAACATTGCGGGGACCTCTCAAAAACACAGGACGTTACCTTTGCGTAAGATGCAAGATCTGTGAATTTTTTAACTTGCAATGTATATTTGTTTGTACGTATGTTCGGGTCAAATCTTGTAACTGAATTTTAAAGTAGTTATCCTCAACCGATTGTGATGAAATATTGCATACACGTTTAGTTTGGATGACAATGCATGGTTAGCTAAGTTATATCATTCTAAATTCAAAATGGCTGACGGTGTAAGATGGCGAAATGGTTATTTTTGTGCACTCCCATGATATGGGTATCAAATGAAAGGGTTTGCTGAGAAGAATACGAAAAATAAAATGACTTCTCTTTAAATCCAATATGACGGACCGCGTAAGATGGCGGACTAGTTATTTTTAAGCACTCCCATAATGTGGGTATCGAATGAAAGGGTTTGCTAAGAAGAATACGAATAAACTGCCGTCTGCGTTCAACCCTTCGAGGAGATGGTGTACTACTGCCCGGCTAAACAGTGAGACTTAGCGGGGTCGTGTCTTAACTAATATCAACCTATACCCTAGGCAAATTCTAGCTGTGGTGAAAAAATTCAAAATGGCGAAAAACAAGATGGCCGCCATGCCAATTTTAAAGAGTTATAACTTGGTATACGTTAGGGATAGTTTGGTGGTGCTCGAACAAATGATGTAGGGACTGACACGGGTCAACTGTTGGCGATAAAAAAAATAAGATGGCGGATATGACATGGCGTTCAAAAACTTAGTTGGTCCAATCGGTCTGAAATTTTGTTATCCTGGGGTTTTTAGAGCCGCGGATTATGATTTTGGGGTTGAATTGTTCAGGTCAAATCTTGCAACTGAATTTTAAAAAAACACGACGATAACTAAAAAATAAAAAATAAATTAATAATATTTTTTTTTAAAACAAGCTTTTATTTAAATGCTCTAAAAAAGATGAAAATAAAGTTTAACTTGTTTTTTTTTGTTAAACTAAATTATAACAAGAATGTAATAATTATGTAACTTGATCTTGACATGAGAAAATCTAAGAAAAAAAGTATGTATTTTATAAAATAGGTAAATACATCTACACAAGTAAATCTCGTGGCAAGCTTTAATATTATATAAATTGTGTAATGTAGTAAATTGATGGGTTTGATTCAATTTAAAGTTTATTTTCTTCTTTTAGAGCATTTAAATACAAGCTTGTTTTTATTTTTATTTTTTTATTATTAATTTTTTCTAACTTACTCGAGGTTGAGACACAACTAACCAACGGAGAAATGGACAAAGAGGAAACCAAGCCGGCTCCACTCAGCTGGACGGGGCCCATCATTGTTTAGTCGAATATGTAAATTTTACCCGCCGCTATCCTACTAGGGTTAATGAATGGTTTCGATCCCCTTTGGTTTCGAACCCTAAATTGATATATTTGTCCTTAAACTTGTTTTTTTAACATAATTGTTTTTTATATTGTTTTTACCTTTAATTTAACGCTTTAATATTGTCGTCAAGAGACCACGGTGGAGGTGATTGATGAATTCTGACGGATCTACACTGTATTATATTTTCTGATAATATCATTCCGTAGTTTCAAAAATGTATCCATCAAAGCCACAGAAGAGGCCTCCTGCGTCCAGCGTTGCTACGCACTCCACATAATAGCCGATGCATGTTTTATTCATAATGCATGTTTGAGTTGAGCACCTCAATGATTCGAAGTTGAATTCTACTTTGTACTTTATCACTGCGAGTTCTCGGATATATTTACCAGCCATATGTTGCTTCTGGCAAGTACACAAGAACTGATATATGTAAATATTATTCTCGTCTTAAAGTTTCCCGTTTTAACTCTCAACATTCTTTTTTTATAATGTCAGGAGTAACTGAAAATTTATTTTCTGTGACATATTTTACACACACATATTTTACAGACATCGCACGTTTCCACCCTGGTTTAATTCAAATATTAAAAGTAACATTCAATGCAAAGAATTGGCTGACAAAAATTACAAAAAATACAAAAGCGAGTATTATTTACATGAATTTCGAACACTCAGAACTATTTTAAAACAGCAAATTGATGATGCCTATAAAGAACATGTATTAACTGCAGAAGGTGAAATCATACGTGACCCATCTACATTCTGGTCCTTTATTCAATCCAAGAAAGGTAAATCAAGAATTCCAGGTAGTCTGATTTTTAACAAAGAAACACTTGACTCACCACAAATGGTAGTGAAGTCAAACCGAGCTCATGTAATTAATAATGTCTCATACTTGTCCGAAGTAACAAATATTACATCAGTAACAAAAGAGGATACATTTCTGGCAATAAAAAAGTTGAAGGATAAAATGACTGCCGGAATAGATGGTATACCTAGTTTTATAGTAAGAGACTGTGCTGCCGTATTTGTAACACCACTGCGTATTATATTTACCCTCATACTCAGTACAACTAAGTTTCCAGATATTTGGAAAATGACAAAAATATGCCCAATTCTAAAATCTGGAGATGCGACATGGGTAACAAACTATAGAGCCATCGCAATCCTGTCTAATTTTGCTAAAGTATTTGAGATAATCTTATATGATAATATATACAATATTATAGTAAAGAAATCAATATCACCTAATCAACATAGGTTTATGCTACAAAGATCTACAGTAACAAATCTAGCCTGTATTATCGAATGATATAATTACTCTTTTCAGTTCTTCTCTGTCTTCCAGAATGCAGTTTATTGAGCACGGCGGCTACAGATCTCATACAACATTGTAACTTCTGGTGTCCCACAGGGGTCAATCTTGGACCGCTACTATTCCTAATATTTATCAATGCTATTACATCAATCATAAATTGTCACCATCTACTCTTTGTAGACGATCTAAAAATTTTACTACCATGCGATCAGTTGAAAATTGTTATTACTTACAGGAGCAGGTTAACATCATTCTTACGTGGTGTAATAATAACTACTTAAAACTTAATATTTCCAAATGTAAAGTAATGACCTTCACCCGTAGGCTCAGTTTGATTATAACATAAATAACTACCCTCTCGATCGGTGTTCAGAAATTAAAGATCTTGGAGTCATGTTTGATAGTAAACTTACTTTTTCTAATCATGTCAGTCTATTAATAAAATCTGCCTATAAATTACCTTTTTGTATAAAACTGGAACTATTTTGGAACATTCATAGTATAATTGGAACATTCATAGCCTGAAAATATTATATTTTTCATATATTAGGTCTAAGGTAGAGTATGCTTCTTTAATATGGTTTTCGATGTATCAAAATTCGGTTGTATCAGTTGAAACTGTTCAGAGAAAATGTTTAAAATTTATGTTTTTTCAAAACGAATGGTTTCTATCCTCCTCGCGGGATAGATAATAGTATTTTGTTGAATATGTTTAATCTGATCTGATGATATGTTGAATATCTTTAAGTCTGGCTATCACATTTTTGTATAATCTTACACACAATAATATTGACTGTCCGACTCTTCTAAGTATATTAAACTTTTTGGTTCCTCGTATAAATTCTAGAGATAGTAATTTTTTTTTATTGCAGTTTCAGTCGTACTAATGTTATGCGCAATTCACCACTGTATAATATTTATAATATATTCAACACTATATCTACTGTGTGTGACATTAATCACGATAATTTAAAAACTATTATAGATTCTTACTTATATAGATTCGTACTATTATAGATTCGTACTTAGGAATTCATAATATCCATAATCATCATACTTATATTTTGTAAATGTATTGTATTTTTTCTGTAATTGGGTGTTACCTGTTGGAAATAAATGGGTTATTATTATTATTACACACATACTAACTTACTGTTGTATATATTTTCTTAAAGGGTGTCACCGGGTTTCCATATGAAATTTCCACTGGCGTCTTTGTTGACGTTGGTGCCTTCATTATATTGCTAGTTGTTAAAAATAATTTTTGGCCAATTATCAAACCCCTAACTTGATTCCCCTTGACTTGATAACCCTTCGTTTTTGGGAAATGGGGGTTGAAACCCCTAACTTCAAAAATATTTTTTCTATGAAACTATGATAGATATTAATTAGCTTTACATTACATATTTTTTTTATAATCTTCCAAATAATTATAAGGCTGCAAAAAAAATATCGAAACAAATATGGGCGGTTTTTAGTGGCTATTTCTTGAGGTACACCGACCAAAACAAACACGTATAATCAGTACGTATCCAACTATAATACGTAACAATTACATAGATGTGTAGATGGGTGGAACATATTAAAAAAAAATCTATGTACGGGTACATAGTATATTGCTAAGCTAATCCAATAAAAGTCACTTAAATTAAAATAAAAACAGCATTTTTCATAAAATATTAATATCTTTTATTTTCTATAAAAAAAATATTGAAATAATTTAATCTTCGTCACTACTTTCTTCTATAGTTGTAATAATATATTGAGTACTTAGAAGAAAATGATGACTCAATATTAATACTGTTTTTATTTTAATTTAAGTGACTTTTATTGGATTAGCTACAATATACTACATGTACCCGCTTACATGGATTTTTTTTTAATATGTTCCACCCATCACACATCTATGTGATTGTTAGGTATTATAGTTGGATATGTACTGATTATACGTGTTTGTTTGCCACTAAATGTAATGTCACTGTAATGCCACTAACAACCACCCCTATTTTTTCTCAATATTTTTTTGCAATAATATATTATATGCCTTATAATTATTTGGAAAATTATAAAAAAAATGTAATGTAAAGCTAATTAGGAGCTTTCATGTCGCTTTGGTTTCATTCAAATATCTATCATAGTTTCATAGAAAAATAATTTTGAAATTAGGGGTTTCAACCCCCATTTTCCAAAACGAATGAAGTTAGGGGTTTAATAACTGGCCAAAAATTATTTTCAACAACTAGCAATATAATAAAGGCACCAATGTCAACAAAGACGCCAGTGCAGATTTCATATGGAAACCCGGTGAGAACCTTTGATTTAAATTTTGTTACGTATATTTTTGCGATAGTGTCACTATCGCAAAAATAAACCATAGTTGTAGGGTATGCCACGACTAAACTCAGTGGTGTCAGGGTGGTTCTTGATGTTAAAGTAATTAAACTTCAGTCTAACTTGGGGCGTCAACTGATTTGTATTTGAGACACACCCTATTCCAAAGATAAAATCTGTAAAACTGATACAAACGAATGATATAAAGTTATATGATTACACAGGCACACAAAGAAAAAATGGATTTCAAACCCCGGGTCCAAATCACTTATTCTGTACGTATTTGGGGTCGCTGAATCCTAATCCTGGATTCAAAAATTGCACCCTCATGAAGCCAAAAACACTTTATTAAATAAAAAAAAATGATCACATCATTCAAAATTAATGTGTTTTTGGTCGTCGAATCCGAATTAAGAGTTATTTTGAACCATAAAAAGCATATTTTTTTCATGAGTGTGTGAAGAAATGCAAAAAAAGTGGCCAAAAACTGGGGGTAGGACATTTTTGACTCCAATAGCTAATCTTTGTTTCTTGGATTGCCATATTCGAATCCAGCATCGTTTCTTGTCATGGTACCTACGCACTTTATTTTATATAAACGTGAAAAAAAATGCAAAAAGATGCAAAATAATGAAGAAACACTCTAAAAGGTGGATTTTTTAAGAATAGCCTGGAAATATGATTTTTTTTACTGAAATAGCTCATTTTATATGTTTCTTGGATTGTTCAGTTCCTTCATCAATACATCAACGTCCTTACAAAACACCATTTTTATCCCCAACTTAAGGTAAAAAAACATACAATGAGCTACATAGTATCGAATAGTAAATTTCTACAATATGAAGTCGTTTCTAATGTTTCAGTACCATCTAGATATATTGTTTTCCAAATGATATCTAAATATTTGACATATGTATGTATATGTCTCAATCAACAAAATTTCATTTGGGGGAAAAATTGGCGATATAAAAATGGTGTCTTGTAAGGACGTTGATGGATTGATGAAGGAACTGAACAATCCAAGAAACATATAAAATGTGATATTAAAAAAACCTATTCCTAGACTATTCGTACAAAAAGCCATATTTTAACGTTTTTCGCCATACCATTCCGGCCTAGAAATGATTTAATCTTCTTAGCAAAATGCTGAAGAATCTTCAGAAAAATTAAGAATTTTCCCTAATGAGTTGTATTTTATGTTTGATTCTTCAGCACTTTGCTGAAGACAAGATAGATAGTGCAATTCTGATACCGCATCGGTGTTCAGTGGACAAAAATGCTTCAGAAAATATATATCACACATAAAGTACAGCTCATTAGAGAAAATTTTTCATTTTTCTGAAGATTTTTCAGCATTTTGCTGAACATTGAAGGGTGATGAATCAATTCTGACACCGGTTCGTGTTCAGTGGGAAAAATACTTCGGAAACCCTATCCCTTGTACATTTCAGACATCTACATATTTTTTTGGGTGGCAGTGGAATTAGATAAATTTCAAATCTATTTATCAATTTACTAAATGATTACTTGTATGAAAGATCAAAAAACGAAACGAAAAGTATTTATTTATTTCTGATCCCTCTTACCGTCCACTCGGACTGCACTGGAGTTGATCTAAGGGCATTAAGGCTTAATTCGTACTATAAATATATTAGGAGTTGCCTATATTTTGGTCACGTGGTTTGTAAACAATAATTAAGCCTCTGGACTAAAAACTGACCCAAAAAGGATACCCTCAAGGGCTAACTAAATAATTCTAGGACATTCATAGTTTCGTAAATTGAAGTAGACCACAACTAGGACATTAATTAATGGATTTAATATTTGGCATTCCTAAAATACTTTAAGCCGGAGATATTAAGACAGTCCTTCAGAGATGCTGACAACCCGAAATTTACTGAGAAATCCAATAAAAGGGCAAAGACCAATCAAATTAGCATGTTTAATTACAGAGAAAATTTATTACACTTACTGATTTAAGTACACGTCCTCTATTCTACCAATATATGACCGTTTATAACTTCTATAATTGTTGCAGATTATGGAATAATATGAAATTTTATCAACGATTTTCATAAAATCAAAACCGTTTTTTTCTCTAACTATCCACTGAATAAATGGAATGAAAAACGATGATAAGGAATGAAGAAAGCACATGTAGGTATACTTGCATAAAAAGTATATTTGAAAATCAATTTTTACTTTAAGGGGACATGACACCTTCAAATTTTCAAAAAATCAAAAAATTTTTTATGACTTTCTTGTTTAAAAAATATTGAAAAACACGTTTTTAATAATATAAACCAAAAATTCGGCTTCTAAAATATATAGCAACTGTTTTAGGGCACATTGCGTCAAAGCCGTATTTTTGGTGATTTTCGTACTTTCTCTTTGCCGCGTCTTTCTTATACAAACATCTGCTCTATTTATTCTATTTATATATTTCCTGCATCTATTCTATTTATATATTTCCTCTATAAATTAATTTTGTTAGTAGAGGGAAACACTTTGGAAAGTGGTTTTATTGTTATGATAGAGTATTTATTTCGTATAAGCCACGCAGTTATACAGTTTATTCCAAACGTATATTTTGAATGAATCTCAGTGTGTGTACTGTATTTCCATTCTAAATTGAAAATAGATAGAAAAAAGCAAGGTTGTCAGATATATTTTCTAAAATTGCTAAGCTCACTGTACAAGTATACTTCATACTTCAGTAAATTGTTAGTTCGTGACGTTCTTAGAAAGCTAGTTTGGAAATATTTAAAAAAAATACATAGATATAAATTTATTAGTTAGCATTAAAATAAAGCGTTTAAAATTGCTGGAAAAAAAATAATTATAAATTAATACAACTTTATGTATATTACTATACTTAAGAAAATTTTAAAGAGCCGGCAACGTGCTGGCCGGCCAACTCCTGGCGGCTGGCGGCACAGAGTAAACCACTGGCGGTAACACTGGTCAACGAGACTATCAGACTACTTTGCATCTAATACATTGCTAATACTTATTCGGTCCACTGTGTTATAAAATTTTTACGACTTCGTTAAAATGATTTACGACATTTGGAATTCTGACTTGTTTAAGACGCCAGTGACGTGTATTTCAGCAAGGTTTTTGCGGTGAATTGATACTACCCTCGTTTCAGGTTAATAATTAATATATTTATGAAAAAAATATGTACGCCACTGTCCCACTGTCTCTCTGGATTTTTAATACAGTTTTAGAATCTCCATTTGGTGCTTAATAGAAAACGTCTTTTGACATTTTTTTTATTTATAACGTGATTAAAAAAAACTGGACGTTTTCCACGAAACACCGAACTACTACACTTTTCTCGACGCGCGTTTCGACAACCAAGTTGACATCTTCAGGAGAGGATTAAAACTAAATTCTAGCCTACACAATTGCACCATTTATACCAAATTTGTTGCCACGGTTCACTGAACCGTAACTGTCTTTGTTTATCAGAGCAAACAGTGGACTGGTGGGTATCGGACCGTTGTCCCTATTCATACTATTGTTACACTTAATGATTTCTAAACTTTCAAAAGCATCCAACTGTCTACGGTTTGTTACATTTCTAATTAATTTTAAATTATTTATATCTATCCTATGGTTGTTGTCAAAAGCGTGTTGGGCAACACAAGATTTTTTCTGTTCTGCCATATTTCAAATGAGCCATGTGTTCTTTAAATCTAGTCAATATAGATATTTTTGTTTGCCCAATATACTTTTGATCACAATCTTTACAACTTATTTTGTATATTCCTGACTTTTCGTTATTGTTGATTTTGTCTTTAGGGGTTACCCAAAAGCGTCTGTAGTTTATTGTTAGAATTATAAACCAAATTGATATTAATATTTTTAAAAATTGTATCTAGTCCGCGGGTGAATTTAGGTTCATATGGTAACGAAGCAAATTTCGAATTGTCAGTATCTCTACGAAAAGTCGTGGAATTGTACAGGGTTCTCTTAAATTTATGCTTCCTTATTAACTTATCTATTAAATGGACTGAGTAACCGTTACTCTTAGCTATATTCTTAATTAATTGTTTCTCATGTTCAAACCTCTCTTTACTGAGGGGGAAATTTAACAAACGGTGAATTAGAAAATTAAAACTTGCCATTTTATGTTGAAAAGGGTGGTGTGAATCGTTGGGAATATATCTAAGAGTCGCGGTTTCTTTTATATGTACATCAAACTCTAACTTATTTTCACTATTTCTAATAACTAATACATCTAAAAATGGCAGCTGTTCATTGTGTTCCACTTCATATGTAAATTTTATGGTAGGGAAACGGTTATTTAATTTGGCAACAAAATTATCTAAACTAATTGCTTTTGTATCAAATACCGCGAAGATGTCGTCCACATACCTGAACCAAACTCTAGGGAAATACTCGAATTTATCTTTTACTTCTGTCTCAAATTTACTCATAAAAATATTTGCAATGAAAGGTGACAAGGAGTTACCCATTGCCGTTCCCTCATGTTGTTGAAACGTATTGTCGATGACGTGATTGTCGATGGTAGAAAATGTCACTTATTTCAACAATTATGTTAAATTGTAGTGGCCTATCGACGGAGTTTGTTTTATCAGAAGTAAATTTCTAACACACTTTGTCAGCAAAGTTAGTTATTTAGTTTTTTTTTTTTTTTGTTTATTTAATGAATAATTATTATAAAAACATCCAAAAAAAATGGCATCAAATCTGGCTGTGAACGAGAGACATGGAAATAGCGGTTATATCGAAGCTCGAAACCAAACTTTGTTGTTGTCAAACTTTTGACAAGTGGCTCTCCGAATTAAAATTTTGCTCCCAAAAAAAAAAACCTCCTACCACCAAAGTTTGTTAAAACATTCTTTTTTTAACAAAGTTACTTACGGCAATTGAAAATAAGAAAAATTAAATTTTAACTTTGACACCCTGTATCTTGGTTACCAATAATATTTGGATGAACAATAAGGTAAGTTTCATTAAATCGCAATATTTTCCAAAAGAATTTGTACTTTCTCTGTGGCCCCTAAATAATTTGAGATCCTGTATAAATTTAACCAAACGAGTTAGGATTTGATAACATCTTACTAATAGGAAGCTATACGAAGTGTGTAAATTAAGTAATGAGACTGGAAATATAGCGCCCGACGGGACGGGACTTGGAAGAGCGATAGATTAACATGTAATTCACCTTCAGTACAAGTTTGAACTTGTTAGAGTCATTTGTTTGTTCTTTGTGGCTGTTTTCGTAAACTGTTTTTTTTTCTAGTGCGTTTTAAAAATGAGTGACATTAATTTTGAGCAAAGTTGTGCTATCAGAGTGTACTTCAGAAATCAGATTTTGCTTCAGACTTGGACACCGCGCAACGGATACTTTTGCAAAACTTTTTGCAACACGCCTACGAAGACAGTGTTTCTTCAGGAACCCAGTTTTTTAGGCGGTTTTAAGTATTCTCAGAGGGAAGAGAGTCGATTGAAGATGAACCACACAACGGAAGCCATTCATCTTCAAAAACCGATGAAAATGTTAATAAAAGACGGGATCTTGTGCATTGTCGGTTGAACAATGATCAGGGAAGAGTTAAATTTGACCAGATTTTAACTAACGAATTACAGAATCAGGAGAAAATGGGGTCTTGACTTTTTGTAATCGATTCAAAATGATCCCAATTTTATGGAACGTGTCATTACTGGTGATGAGACTTGGGTGTTTGAGTACGACTCGGAAACTAAGCGCCAAAGAATGACACACTTCAAGCTCTATGAGACCCAAAAAAAGCAAGAATGAGCAATTCGAAGAAACTTTCTTGATAACCAGGAAATTCTCCACAAAGAGTTTGTGCCTTCAGGCCAAACATTAAATCAGCAGTTCTACAAATAAGTTCTTGAAAAACATCGAAAAAGGGTCATGCGTGTGAGATCAAACATCAAGAACAACTGGAGGTTGCATCACGACCATGCCCGTTGTCCATCAGCCATTTCAGTAAACGAGTTTTTAGCCAGAAACATATCTATGGCTCCTCAGTTTCCTTCCTTCGCCTGACTTGAGTCCTTGGGATTTTGACGAAAGATTGAAAAATCACTTCAAGGGACGTCATTTTGGGACCATAGAAAACAGTCAAACGGCTGTAACCAAGTAGCTGAGGGCTATTCCAGTATATGAGTTCCAGCACTGCTATGAGGAATGGAATAACCGTCTCCAGCGCTGTGTGGCTTACCCAAGGGAGTTATTTTGAAGGACACAATAGTGAAATGTAATTATATTAGTATAAGAATTTAAAAAAACAGTTTCTTTACTTAATTCATACATCTCGTATACGATACATATGGTTAACACATTTTTTTTTGTATTTCAAGATGTGTTCAAATGATGAAAATATAACTAGTTAACTTGTAAAATTTCAGTAATTTAGCCTAAACATCTAATAGAACAGTGAACATAGAACTGCGGATGAGGTATATTAAAAATATTGAACTCATATTTTTTGTAATTTATATCTGTAGATATAAATTGTGGGCGGCTATAACTCGATATTTATTTCATTCACAGAATTGTACGAATAAACTCGACTACAGCAGAAATCTATATCTATACAGTTCGCAGACAGCGGTAAAACAAATCCCAAATTGACAATTGGAAACATGAAATTTACGTGCCATACTTACAAATTAGAGAACTTGTTGAAAAATTGTTCCTTAATAGCTGGATGAAATGGAATATCCTCCATGGACCACTGTTAAATATAATACAGTTTTATACGTGATAAATTAATTTTAAACATTAGCGTCCTATCAGTTTTGTTCAGTTTTGAAGAATCTAAATATCATTTATGTAACCGTCTTACATGTAAATACGGAAGGAAACACCGCAGTACCGGAGCAATTAATTTCATTTAATTTCCAACGACTTCTGTGGTTATAGAGTCGTCGATATCGATCCATGATGCTACAGCTTATTCCACATTATATTTCGTGACATGTAAATGGGTCGTTAGTTGAACATCTTGTGAATACGGATCTTGCATCAGTTTGTACGGTGATTGTGATTGAGAATTCGTTCATATTTGCGTTAAAAAATGTGAAAAATTCTCCTCATATAGCGATGTAAAACTTTACCTTCCTCTGACAGTTTTCGTAATATCGTCCTCGTTGTTTGTAATATAAAGGGTTTTCCAATAAGGGCGGGCCGATGTTGAAATGGAATAAAACAAGCTGTGTGTGTGAAGTATTAGCGAAATTCTTTTTTTTAATTTGAAACACCCGTGTATGCCATTATGTATGAAATATTACAATCGTTCAAATGTCCGCCGCGGCTTCTCACGGCGGGGGGGGGGGGGGGGGGGGGGGGGAGAGAGGGGGGGCGGGGGGGGCCCCCCCAGCCCCGCCCTGGGGGGGCCTGGGGAGGAGGGGGTGGTGGTGGGGGGGGGGATTGGGAAAAGAAGAGAGGGGGAAAAAAAAAAAAAAAGGAAAATTAGATAAAAAATAATATTTAAAATAAATATAATATAAACGATGAGGGGAAAATAATTATTTTAAATAAATTATTAAAAAAAAAAAAAAAAATAAAATAATAAAATATAAAAAAATAATTTAATAAAAAAAGGGGGTTGGTAGGGGGGGGTAGGGGAGGTAAATGTGCGATGGGGTTTTTTTTGTTTTTTTTTTTTTTTTTGGATTTTTTTTTGTGTTTTTGGGTGGTAGAAGAGGGGGGGACCCGCCCCCCCACCCCCGGGGGGGGGGGGGGGGGGGGAGGGGAGGGGGGTGGGAATCCTTTTCTTCTCTTCGCGGAGGGGGTGGGGTTTCCCCTCCTCTTCCGGGGGGGGGGGGGGGGGGGGGGGTGAGGGGGGTTTTTGGGTTCCTTTCGGGGGCGCCCCCGGGGGGGGGGGGGGCCTTTTTTTTTTTTATTATTTTTTTTGTGGGGGGGTTTTGGGGGGGGGGGTTCTTTCCTAGGAGAGGGAAACCAAATTTTTTTGGGGAAAATTTTTTTTTTTTTTTTTTTTGGGGGTGGGGGGGTTGGCCACCCGAAAGAAAAAAAAAAAAAAAAAAAAAAAAAAAAAAAAAAAAAAAAAAAAAACACCATTTTTTTAAAAATTAAAAAAACAAAAAAAAAAAAGGGGGAAAGGGGGGCCCCGGGGCCCCCGGGGGGTTTTTTCGCTCCCCCCACCCTCCGTACGCAACCTCACAGGGTCCGATTTCGCTACTCAGTTAATTTGTCGCATAGACACGTGGACTAACTAAGGTTAAGCGATGGCCTAGGTTACATTCTAGCCCAGTAATTGTTTCTACCTTGAAGACCTACACGATTCTAATGTTTTATAATCGATTCGTCATGAAAACCTGTCCCCAAAGTGACAACGGTGCCAGTGCAAATCCTACCGAAAGCATTTTTTATTAATAAATATTTTTTTTTTTGAAATAAACGCACCCCCACTTCTCTCCTTTCCACAACCCTCATATAATCGACGCGAGCCTGACGTACGATTTCCAACTGACCTTGAGTTGAATCTCAGTTGAATCGCAGTTGAAATTCGGAAAAGAATTTTACAGAGTCTAACACGCAAAACTCACGTGTAAAACAAATGTTTAACAATTCTCTTTCGATCTTCACCTTTATTTTTGAACAATGATTGACATTGATTGATATTGATGGCATATTGGAAGCAGAAATGAAATTGTGAAAGTACGATAATATATGAAACTAGTTGAAAAACCGTGAAGGGAAACATGTTTTTTATTAACATATAAGTAAATCGATATATATATATTTTTGTTTTTTTTAGCTTTGAAGGCGAAATTTGAAATAAAACGGAAAGTCAACTCAGTGAAGTTGAGTCTCAGTTGAAAATTGTATGCCAGGGTTTTCAAATGAAACAAACGACCAAGAAGTCTAGTCTTCTTGCAAACCACAATCCAGGATTGACAGATTTGGCAACTCTTTCTACTTTTGAATTTTTAACACTTTCAAACTCGTGAAAACCACTTATTTGCTGTGTAAAATTTAATTTTTTTTTTGATTAAATATTTTAATACCAATGTAATACTATTGAAAAAGAAGTAGTCAAACTAATACGTAAATATTTTGAAAACTGAATTCGAAAAAATTGTTAATCAAGATTTGTTGAAATTGTAATTGCGTCAAATAATGACGCGAGACTATAAAAAGATTCGATTTATTCAAAAACAAAAAGAAATCACTCGTGTACAGAAGCGCGGCGATAACAAAAATTGGTCGGGGCGCGCACCGAAAAAACCACGGTGCCGACGGTTTCCGGCAACATGACAAATGGCACCGTTGGTTTTTACAATTCATTAGGTCCCTGCCTACGATTTTTGTTAAGAACTTTTTTGTGTAGGATGCAAAAGGTAGTTAACTACGTCTACGTTTTGCCACCCCTTTACCGCCACGGTGCCGAGGGTTGCGGCAGAATGGGACCCGGCACCGTGAGTTTTTCTTATTCTATGCATTCATATGAACACTCTAGTGCTTTTTTAGAAGTGTGTAGGTCACAAAAGGTACATATTTGAAAAAAAAGGGTCAATTATTAATTAATAAAAAAATGCTTTCGGCAGGATTTGCACTGGCACCGTTGTAATTTTGGGGACAGGTTTTCATGCCGAATCGATTACAAAACATTAGAATCGTGTAGGTCTTCAACGTAGAAAAAATTACTGGGCTCTTTGACTATTCACTTTGAGGACATCAGTCGATTGCGGCTTATTGGCATACACCTGGGACTTCAAAAACCCCACAAGAAAAATTATAGCAGGGTTAAATCGCACGATCTTGGTGGTCAATTCACGTCACCTCCACGAGAGATACCCTCAAATCGTGACGTTCGCTGTGTGGCACGTAGCGCTGTCCTGCTGACACCACAAGTCGTCCATGTCCATATCGTTCAATTTGGGCCAAAAGAAATTGGTTTTCATTGATCTGTACCGGTCGCCGTTGATAGAGATGGCCTCACAACGTCGTTTTTGAAAAAACTATGGACCAATGACGCCACCGGCCCAAAATCAGCAAGAAACAGTAACTTTTTGTGGATGCAGTGCCACCGGGGTAACCTCGTGTGGGTTGGCGTCGTCCCATATATGGCAATTTTCCTTGTTAACATAGTCATTCATCCAAAAATGCACCTCGTCACTAAAGATTTTTCGACCAAAATTGGGGTCCTCTTCCAAACGCTCCGAAACTCAGCGAACAACCGGCGTTGTCTATGATCATTAACTTTGAGCTTCTGGATACGTTGGAACTTGAATTGGTGCAGGCCCAAGTTCCAACACAAAATTCGCCAAGTTGAAGTCTGCGAAAGGCCGAGTTCTTGTGCACACTTACACGGACGTCTCGAATTTGGCCACAAAACGTTAGAGAGTCGACTTTGAAGGTCCATCGCGTTTGCCGTAAAATGGCATAAAACGTTTTCATTAACGAACACTCAAACTTATCAAAATAATAAAGTTTTGTCATTTGGACGTGCTGCTCAATCGTGTAACTTGCCATGGTGACTTGGCAGCAGTGACTGAATAATAAACACCATATTTGACAGACGCTGTCAAAACAACATGACCGCCACAGACTGTCAACATCGGCGTCCCTACTGGAAAACCTTATAGTTCCTGTCAGTGGAGTATATCGTATATTTTCTACAAATCGTTTTTTTTTTGTTATCTATATAGCACATAGGAAATAATAGATTCCAGCAGCGACTGGAATATAGATATAATGAGCCATTTAAAAAAAAATCATCAAATCTGGCTATAACCGAGAGAAATACAAATAGCGGTTATGTGGAAGCTCGAAACGAAATGTTGTTGTCTTGTAGTTTTGCCAAATGTCTCTCAAAATTGGAAAATAAATAATGGCTTTCACCAGTGCAATGAGGACAGCCCCAAGTAGGCTATAGAGGTCCTCACGGGGCTGCCTCCTTTGCACTTGGTGATTGAACATGAGGCCATGAGGTCGGCTTACAGACTGACCGGACTTGGCCATTGGATAGGCGAGGAACAAACTACTGGCCACGCCACAATATGGAACAAGGCTACCAAAAACTGTCCAGTACTCCTTATGCTGCAGGACAGTGTGGAGCCTACCATTTGTCCCAGTCCAAAACTAGGGATCCAAATCCCTAGTAGGGATGACTGGGATAACATAAATAATACTATATGCCAAAATGGAATCATCTGGTTTACAGACGGCTCCAAAATTGGCGATAAGGCCGGAGCGGGAGTATATGGCAAAACCACGAGGACAAAATTATCTTTTGCCCTCGGGTCATATGCTAGCGTTTTCCAGGCGGAAATATATGCTATCCTAGCATGCGGGATGGAAATCCTAAAAAACGTCTCCAAAAAGGAGAACGATTCAAATATGCACGGACAGTCAAGCGGCCTTGATGGCTATTGAATCCAGCAAGGTCAAATCACCACTCGTCCTTGACTGTAAAAAAGATTATAAATGATCTGGCCAGTTGCAATAGAGTGATACTCACATGGATACCGGGACACTCAGGTGTCCCGGGAAATGAGGAGGCCGACAGACTGGCCAGAGTAGGATCAATAGGGTACCCCATAGGACCTGAACCTATATTAGGGGTCCCCTATTCAATGGGGGGTTTCAACCATGAAAGAGCTCCTAAATAAGGAGTTCGAAAAGTTATGGCAAGAAGCCCCGGGTATGAGGCAGGCGAAGACCCATATTATTGGGCCTTCGCTCAAATTAACTCAAAGTCTCCTAGGTATGAACCGAAGAGACATTAGAACGGTGACAGGACTCCTTACAGGCCACTGTCACCTTAAAAGGCACCTCCACATGATAAGGGTCATAGATGATCCTGAATGTGGATGGTGCATGGATCATCATGCAAGATTTTTCGACCAAAATTGGGGTCCTCTTCCAAACGCTCAGAAACTCAGCCAGCGAACAACCGGCGTTGTCTATGGTCATTAACTTTGAGGTTCTGGATAAGTTGGATCTTGTATTGGTGCAGGCCCAAGTTCCAACACAAAATTCGCCAAGTTGAAGTCTGCGAAAGGCCGAGTTCTTGTGCACACTTACACGGACGTCTCGAATTTGGCCACCAAACGTTAGAGAGTCATCACTTTGAAGGGCCATCGCTCAAATTAACTCAAAGTCTCCTAGGTATGAACCGAAGAGACATTATAACGGTGACAGAACTCCTTACCTGTCACCTTAAAAAGGCACCTCCACATGATAAGGGTCATAGATGATCCTGAATGTGGATGGTGCATGGAGGATGAGGAGACTGCATCTCACATCCTCACAGAATGCCCTGAAATTGCAAGGGTCAGAGAACGGCACTTTGGGAGCTGTGTTCTGAACCCAGAGGATGTTAAGAGAATTTCACCCCAGAAAAATATGCGCCTTTGCTAGAGAGGTCGGCATACCTCGGTGAATACTCTCATGGAACGTGGGTGGACAATGGGCCCGTCAGGTGGCCTAAGTGTATGGGTTTTTCCTGCCCACTTTTCTTATTCATTCATTCATTCATTCAATGGCTGTCACATAATGTAACAGCCTTGACAATTAAATAAGATTATACATTTGAGATCAAGGATAGATATACATATTTTTTTAATCGGCCAACTTTGATGACGTATTTTTTTAGTATTAATTCACCAGCGCTGATCGATCCATCATTCGTGTGCATGAAACGTCGAATAAGTTTTTAAAAATGTCGGGACAGCGTCAGTCACATGTTACGGCGGAGCGTTGGATAAACAATTTTACATAACTGACCTTGAATGGCAGTGCACTGCGTTGTACCGTGTGTGACAATGTACTGACACACGAAAAACAGACATTTTGCTACATATAAACATCAAGTGGTGGTGTGATTGCGCGAAACAGACAGAAATAATTTAACCTTGGATTGAACCTTGGATTTAGTCAAAATGATAATAGCGTGTAATATTCCATTCGCCAAATGAGACAATACCGAATTCAGTTCAAATTGTCCAGAAGTACGCGAACTTAGTTTACCTGCATAAACAACTGTTAGGTGATTTTACATAGCTCCGCTGTATGAGGAAATAAAAATATATCGTCTTGTCGATCGAAAAATATCGTCAAAGGATGTTAAAGGACAGAACATTCCTAGCGTAGTGGTTGAGCTTTTGAAAGGTTTAGCATTTGAAAGCTTCAAGGACATATGCTAATTTAATCCACGTCACATGTTTGGCACACGGCCTTCAACCTTTGTGACAGTAACAACCAGAAGAAAAACGTTTTCGGACGTTCTAACAAGGACACCACTACCAGGGTAATCTATTGTGACTTGTTGGAATACATGGGTACAGGCAGATATAAGTGACAGGCGCTAGAGCTTAACTACTGAACATATGGAACAGTTATTGATCATTTATGGAAACTCAACTGACAGTACGGACACGTTATATCATCGGTTACTGTGTGTATGCATGTTCTGTGTCTTGTGATTATGGTTCCTCTGCCGATTAATTGGGCTACAACAATCACCATCACATGTGTAAGGTAAGACCTGTTTAATATTTCGTAACGCACCAATAGTGGTATCCTGGAGCCGCCCCTGGTAAAATACGGATCTATTATTAACCTCCGAGCTCTAGTGATGACTAGTGGTCCGCAGTTAGACATTTTATTAAGAATGCTGCGATAAATTTGTGGGGTAACAAGTAATAAAACGACTACAGATAAGTTAAATAGACTAGCTAATGTTTTATGTTATCTAACGTCAATCGTGCTTTCTATAATAATCTCCTTTAAATGTGTACCTTGTCCGTACGTGTACATGTGAATGTCGCACTATACAGGGTGGCCCAGGGGTCATGTACACCCCAAAAAAGAGCTCCATTTTTTGTAGTAGGAATTTGAAATTTTACATACGTAAATGAATCGTTGAAGCTCAACTTTTAACCTATAGAGTGGATATTTCCTATTTCCGCCTTAACCGGAAGTGATATCAACTTTATTTTTTCAAATGGCAACCACCATTTTTTTTATGCGATTCGGCTAGAGTATCGGATTCTTTATCTGTCTGTTTTTTAAACAGAAAAATCGGTTAAAAAATGGCAAAGATACGTACATTATTTATATTTTATGAAGGCTATGCTATGAATCAAATATTAGCGCTTGCTTTTTAACAAGTAAGCCATGGAATTTACAAAAAAGGGTACAATGGTACTCTTGTAAATTAAAGTTGGATGTAAAGTTACGCAGAATAGCTTTATACTTTAGAAAATTTCATTTTTCCAAAAAGAAAGGGCCAATATTACGTTTTTACAAATGGCAATATTCATTTTTTGATATTACAAGTTTGAAACGTTTCCTAGTTAGTATGCCATCGAATGCGTCTACTGATTGTAAAAATTACTAAATCAGTTACCTGTCAAACTCAACGCAAACTTTTGTTTTGCACAGCTCTTATTATTTATGCTTAATCTTATTAGTTATTAGTCTGTAAGTTCTGACGTAATTTTCACATGCTGAATGTCAAGTTGACATTATGTGTTTCAAATTTATAAAATAAATAATTTTTGTTTGATTTGTCATTTTTGTTTGATCAAATGGACATTGTCATTTGAAAAAATGTAATAATGGCGCTTTCTTTTTAGGAAAAAAGGAGTTTTCTAAAGTTTTGCATAAACATAAGTTATAAAACATAACAAAAACTTTACATCCAACTTCAGTTTACAACAATAGTACCATTGTACCTTGTTTTGTAAATTCCGTGGCTTACTTGTTAAAAAAGCAAGCGCGTAATATTTGATTCATAGCCGCCTTAATAAAATATAAATAATGTACGTATCTTTGCCATTTTTTAACCGATTTTTCTGTTAAAAAAACAGACAGATAAAGAATCCGATAATCTAGCCGAATCGCATAAAAAAAATGGTGGTTGCCATTTGAAAAAAAAAGTTGACATCACTTCCGGTTAGGGCGGAAATAGGAAATATCCACCCTATAGATTAAAAGTTGAGCTTCAACGATTCATTTACGTATGTAAAATTTCAAATTCCTACTACAAAAAATGGAGCTCTTTTAGGGGGTGTACATAACCCCTGGGCCACCCTGTATATATATAGTTTAAGAACGATCGTGCGACATCTAGAGGTGTAATAATAGATCATAAGGTAGACAATGTAATACGATATATTGCTAAGAACTATACTGTAAAAATTCATCACATCGCCTGAAAATACGAATGTATTTCAATAACGTATCGTGTATTGCTGGTGTTTGCGTGTTACGTCTTATTAAATAGGACCACTAATTTGGTGCAGCTACCATTTGTGTATTCAACGTCTTTTATAACCCATATAGATTAGACTTTTTAGACGAAAAAAAATATACATTACAGAGCCCCAAAAAAAAAAATAAGGTCAAGATTTGGCGGACTGACTATAGTATTCCTATGTATTCTTCGACGCTGAATCCGATTCTGGGCTCCAAAAGCTCGTATACCCATTAGATTTTTGTGTAGGGGCGAAATAATCTCTCTAAGGGTAAACTGACGAATGTCAACATTTTAGGGGATAAGTGTGAATGGGCATGTTTTATCAAGCAAGGTCTGTGTGTCGGTTTTCACCCCCTATCCTTACTTCTAATCGAGTTGGAGATGCCCGCGGATTTTCCTTTCACTCCTTTCAACAGTGGAACACCTGAAGTGCATGTTTCTACCCCTGGGAGGCTTCTGAATCATTTTCGGTAGTTTGGGAATAGTTTTCACCCCTTGGAGGATGGAGTCAAAACAATTAAACACAATTATTCTGGTTAGTGCACTGGGATAGTTCCGGGGTAATAACGAGGAAAATTTATTATACACCTGCATTCCTCATCTAGCGGGGGGGCGGGCGGGGGGTGGTTTTACCCTTTTGAAGGGTTGCTGCAGGCGCTGCAATCACCATTTTCCTTGTCTCCCACTAGCATGCAAGCTAGCAACTTTCACAACGCAGTTATATATCGAAAAGGGAATAGCAGGGGTTGTAAAGGGTGTATGAACCACTCCGGAATGGTGGTCTCTAAGTTACCCTTGCTTGATAAAACATGCTTATTCACACTTATCCCTTAAGATACTGACATCCGTCAGTTTACCCCCTTTGGAGGGATTATTTCGCCAATATACAAATATTTAATGGGTATACAGATGTTTTGGACCTCAGAATTGGATTCAGCGTCGAAAAATACATTGGAATACTATGGTCAGTTCCCCAAATCTTGACGTTATATTATTTTGTGGGTCTGTGTTATTCACAAGCGGCTGACTATCCAAACTGTTACCAAACGATTCATGGTTAGAATAACTTCTTTCCTTTAGAACCAAAAACCATCTCAAGGAATGAAATGTCAGTTTTATCATTTTTTTTCTGTCGAACCGTCATTTGTAAGCAAAATATATCCCACGAACGATAATGCCAATCCCCAGTCTAGTCTCATGATCAACGTTGAAAGTGGAGATGAGATAAATGATAAGAATGGAAACTGAAGAATGGGATCTTCCCTACAAGATCCGCGATTTTTTCCGATCGACTTTCAGTCATCTTTTTCGGAAGGCATATTTTCTGATTCGAGAGCCATTCCACATAACCTATGAAATATTTTGGTGGGTTTTTGGTCCTCATCGTTATTTTTAGTTATTATTTAATGAAACCTCACCCTTCACTACATAAAATTTAATTTCCCATTGCAGTCCCCATGCACGATTTAATGCACGTGTTCTATCATAACAGACCATTACATCAGGAAACATATAACCAATTCCAAAACGACTGATTATTTTTAACCCTAACAGTTATTCCTAACGTTATTTTCCGTTCATTCTCAGACTCCATATTAAAATTATCCGGTTGATTCAAAAGTATTTAGCTTTGCTAATATGTTGAAATAGTATTACTTATTTTTATAAACAGGAGGAATTTAATAATTTAGAGTGTAAGAGCTATACGATTCTATAAATTGTCGCCAACAAGTAGGCAGACTGCGTATACACGTCATCAGAACTCACGCGGTTGTGAAGCGAAAAAAGTTGTGTATGACTATTTGTAGATGGTGATGATTGTCAAATTATTTATTTATTAAATATTCGTTGAGGGCACAGAACGAATTATAGTCGGTGAGAGAAAGGTCTGGTGAATACGGTGGATAGGGCAGAGCTTCAAAACCTAACTGCAAGAGTTCGACGTGTCTGTTTTGCTACATGGGGACGCGCATTATCGTGCAGCAGTATAACTTTGTCAGGCTGAGCGGCCAAATTGCAGAGTTGAGCACAATAGACAGCGGCGATATTGTCCTCTAAGAGTACCCAGTGATACACGTCGCGAAGGCCGACTGACATCACCTTTCTCGGGTGGACGTCTGGTTTAGGGATCGATTGTGCTGGAGTATCTGCATTTACCCACTGACACTTACCGCTGTGATTTACATAAAGCTCCGACTTTTCATCCCCGCTAACAAGATTGTTCAACCAGCCAAAATGTAGTGGTGTAGAAAATTCAGCCTTTCTATCGTAGTTATCCTCGTTTAACTCGCGAATAAGTTGTAGTGTGTATGGACATAACTTTTTTGGCTTAAATAATTTTTGAACTAACTGGTGACAAACATCAAAAGTAGTTGCCAAGACCCTGGAAGACTGGTTTGGATTTTTGCGCACTGAGAGCAAGGGTATCATATGCTTTATCTCCTCTAGTTGCAGTTCTATCTGATTTGGCGGAATACTTAACGTTATCAGTTACTTGAAATTTCTTTACCAGTCTCCTTACTATTGACTGGTTTATTAGAGATATGTTGTGGTACAATTCATTAAACAGCAGACGAACTTGGTCTTTGGATCTTTGCATGTGTCCAGAACCCCTAATTATTAACATTTCAATCATTTGCTTCTAACTTAAGTGATTATTTTAATCCATCCATCCAATCCATTAAGCCATTATTTATTTATGAATCGTAAAAACACATAATAAATAAGAAATCATTGAGCACAAATACAGAAAATCAAAAATGACGTATGTTATGACTTCACTGTTATGACGTCACGAGAAGATGTTAACTTCACATGTATTCTATTATCTTTTTTTTATTAGTTTCAAAGAGTTAACTTTAAACTGTTAGTTATAGTAAAGAGATGCCGAACTTTCAGATATTGAGAATATAACCTATTCTGTCATTTAAAAAAATAATGTTGGTCTCCATAACAACCACACTTCGAAAGATTACTTCATGTTAACATAAACATGACAAATAAACTGATAAAAGACTTTTGTTCAGGTTATTTTTTCATATACAAGGTTATGATAAAGTTATAGGCATTATGCGCGAATTTTTTGCCATGCTGCATTCTGATATTATGGAATTTTCTCTTAAAACAATTTCAAAAGTGGAAATAAATGTTTTCCGTTATAAGAAAAAGTACCATGTATGTTGTACTTTAACTGACAAAAATATATAGACTTATAACTTACTTAATACATGTTTAAAAAAGACCTTCTTCCATCATCTTTTAGGAAGAATACTTATATATAACTTATTCTTATATTCTAAAAAGCAAAACATTGTAAACAAATACAATGAATACAAAATTTGTTACAGTTATAAGTGATCCACAATTTGGCCTTTATTTGCTCTACAAGCCTTCATTTCATCGCTGACCTTAATCTTATCATTATTGTACTAAAAAAGCAATGAACAGAAGTTGATTACATTTTTTAAGTTTACTGTTGTCGTTCATGGCCAGTTTCATAGCAACTTTTAACAGAATTTTGAAAACCGAGGAAAACCGAGAACATCTCGGAAATTTGAAATTTTAACGCCCACGATTTGACATTTTTATATAAACCTTTTATAAACGATACTATAGACCAAATACGCACTAAAAACTCACCTTGTATAATTTGAACAGCTCCCAATTTTTTAGTATTTTGATGACAGCCCACAGCATAAATTAGTAGTTACAAGAAGACTACCTTTCCTCTATCACATTAACCGCATATAGCGTTCAAAACGTCTACCATTATTGCTACATCACAGTTCTAGTCTATCCATAAAATATCACTGGCTCCCTCAAGATTGAGTACGATTTTTTCAAAATCAAACAAAGACCACATGAGAATTTTGTACAAATTTTGTACATTTTTGTACAACCAAGAATGATTTTTGTACACCCTGTTTTACCGGCCAAAATCAAAATAAAAAATGGTACTCAAACTTGAGGTCTGTGTACACTTTTTCCAAAATCAAATTTTAATTATACCATTAAAAAGATCGAATTTTGTACATTTTTGTACACCCAAAAAAATATTTTTGTACACCCTTCAAAAATGAAAAAATCAAGTGGCAAAAGTGGTACACATTGACAATTTTTGAAACTTTGTGAAAAATTCATATGTTATACGTAATCACTTTTTTTTTTTTTTTAGGGGGGTTTTTTTGGGGGCCCCCCCCCCCCCCCGGGCGCCGGGGAAAAAGGGGGGGGGGGGGGGGGGGGGGGGGGGGGGGGTGCGCAAAGGGGGGGAATTTTTGGGGGGGGGGCATTTGGGGGCGGTTTGGGGGCTTGTTTGAACACCTTAGGTATTGGTTTTAGTATTTTCGGTCCTTTTCCAGGGGCAAAGGGGGTACACAGGCCCGCCAATTTGTCAACTTTTAGAAAAATTCATATGTTTATACGTCATCACATAGAGTCATTTTTGTACATTTTTGTACAACCAAGAATTATTTTTTGTACACCCCATTTAACGGGCCTAAATCGAAATACAAAAATGGTACTCAAACTTGAGGTCTTGGTTGTATTATTGGTTGTACAAAAATGTACAAAAATCACTCTATGTGATTACGTATAAACATATGAATTTTTCACAAAGTTTTCAAAAATTGTCAGGATTGTGTACCACTTTTGACACTTCATTTTTTTCATTTTTGAAGGGTGTACAAAAATATTTTTTGGGTGTACAAAAATGTACAAAATTCGATCTTTTTAATGGTATAATTAAAATTTGATTTTGGAAAAAGTGTACACAGACCTCAAGTTTGAGTACCATTTTTTATTTTGATTTTGGCCGTTTAAAAAGGGTGTACAAAAATCATTCTTGTTTGTACAAAAATGTACAAAATTTGTACAAAAATTCTCATGTGGTCTTTGTTTGATTTTGACAAATGGTACTCAATCTTGAGGGAGCCAATATCACTTTATATTCACAAACACCTCACCCGTTATTGTCCTCATTTCATCAATAATTCGAAATCTTAAGTCGCATCTTTCGGTCGCTCCTTATTATCTTAGTCTTTTATGGGGTTACCCATAATAGTAGGAGAGCTGGTAGACATTTTTGGGAAGGTATTTGAGGCAATGTGAAAAGTTGCTCAAAACTTCCTTTAGTGATTTACCTAAATACAAAAATGCAGACCTGGCTGATGGGTTAGGGGGCTTAAGCGACCATTAAATTTTTCAAGAAGCGAAATAATTTTTTGAAAAAAATGTTCTTGAGGCACATTGAGATCTTAACATTTTAAAATTTAATATTTAAAGAGTTGAAAAATCAAAAAGCCAGATCATTTCACCGGGTCAAAAAGTTTGCCAGACGTTTGCAAAATTTATTATTTTTCAAAAAAAATCAAAAAATGTACTTGAGGCACTGAAATTTTTGTAGGGTATTATTTGTGACTAAAAATTGTTATTTACAAAAAGACAGGTCGTTTCGGTGGGACATTTTACCCGCCAGGTGAGTGAGAATGTATAACGTGAGTGGAAGTGAGTAGTGCAAGTTGAAATGGGAGAGAACGCGTATATCGGCAGCTGTCTCAAGAGGAAGCACGATGCAGTGTGATTGGCTCCCGCAATATCACGTGATTAAGAGCATTCGTGCGGTCGTTTGTAAGAATTTTGGAGTATTTAAAACGTTCTTAGTCGTAGTTTTGTTATTTTAAAACTTTTAGACTACGAATAACTAACATTATTTATGGGTATATTAAATAAAACAAAAAAAAAAAAAAAAAACAAAATAATACCATACCTTGTGGGGAAAGAGGCACATCAGAATTTCTAGATGAAGTGTCATGATATTTTTTCATTAACCTTTTAAAGACGGGGATTTTTACGTTGAAATTGGACTTTTTTTAAACGATTTTAGTACATAAAATCGAAGAATCTGTCACGTCAAGTGCCTCGACAAATTTGGTGGTCGAAATTTCGACTAGTCCCGTCTGGGACGGAAAGTGCCATATTAAAAATTGTATTTGTGGAACTAACAGTGCATTCCTAAGTAATTGGATGCGCTGAATACGAAAAAAGATAATAAAAAAATGTCCAGAAGACATCTCAGACCTTGAACATTGCATTTCAAGGTTAAATCCGTTGTTTTCTGTCCGAAATGATATCTGTACGTTGTTTTTATGCGTTGGATGCAGAAAAATAGTAACGTTTATTATGAAAGTCATTTGCAAGAAATATTTCAGTTTTTGCTCTCAGCATAACCCATGATCAACAGCGTTTATGTGGCGAATTTGATCCCTTTGGGGTGCTTGAAATAACTATTTCAAGGTCAAATATGCTTTCTTAAATTGTTACACTATATTTTCTATATTCAAAACATAATATTATCCCCAAAATCACTCAAAAATATTATATTTGTTTTATTGTTTTCGTATTCAGCGCATCAAAATACGTGGGTATACCAATTTACATGTCGAAATATCGAATAAAAAATTCGACCTTGAAATCACTATTTCGAGGTCAAATATGCTACCTTAAATTGTTACACTATATTTTCTATATTCAAAACATAATATTATCCCCAAAATCACTCAAAAATATTATGATACTTGAGTGGTCGAAATATCGACCAGTCCCGTCCTTAAAAGGTTAAAGCTAGGAAATTTTTGTAACAATGGGTATGATAACCGTCTTTTAAGTTGGAATTGGTTGATAAAATAATGTAGTGTCTTTTGTGCAAATAACACACACTTTTTTTACACAATTATCACTATACATTGCAAATAATCATCGACAAAAGAGGACTTTAATAAAAACACGTGTTAGATAAATACATTGCAGTATACGACAGAACGTTTTAAAACCTTCAACTACCGCACGAATGCTCTTACAGCTGCCGATATACGAGTTCTCTCCCATTTCAACTTGCGCACCGCACTACTCACTCCCACTCACATTGAACATTCTCACTCACTTGGCGGGTAAAATGTCCCACCGAAACGACCTGTCTTTTTGTAAACAACTATTTTTAGTCACGAATAATACCCTACAAAAATTTTAAAGTGCCTCAAGTACATTTTTTGATTTTTTTTTGAAAAATAATTAATTTCGCAAACGTCTGGCAAACTTTTTGACCCCGTTAAATGATCTGGCTTTTTGATTTTTCAACTCTTTAAATATTAAATTTTAAAATGTTAAAATCTCAATGTGCCTCAAGAACATTTTTTTCAAAAATTATTTCGCTTCTTGAAATATTTAATGGTCGCTTAAGCCCCCTAACCCATAAGCCAGGTCTGCATTTTTGTATTTAGGTAATACTAAAGGAAGTTTTGAGCAACTTTTCATATTGCCTCAAATACCTTCCCAAAAATGTCTACCAGCTCTTAGACTATAAGGAAATGTCACAATGAGTGAAATCAGGTGTGAATATTATGAGGGCTTCAAAGATACAATAATAAATACAAATCTGTAGCTGAGGGGTAAACAATCGTATGTTCATAAAAGAAATTTTTTCAGTAATGAGCAAAACAAGGGGAAACGCTAATGGATTTTAAAATTTGAGATAAATGGAGATACTACATTTTCTAACCTAAAAATATTGGCAATCAACAATACGTGACAGGATTTTTTGCCACAATACAAAAACGAGTGTACCTAGTTTAAAGATGATCTTAACTCCATACTGGCAAAAGTTGGAGTTACCACTGTTTACCTCTCAGCTACAGAAATATAAAAAACTAAGTGATGAATGAACAGTAAAGATAGTGAAAAATTTTCAAATCAAATGTAAAATTTTATTTTTTTGTAATTTTAGTAGTATTCTTACTCCATCAATGGCATTTTTAGATGAGATTCACTCCAGTTCGTTTTCAAGGAACAATGGAAGTTACCTGTAAAAAAAGAAAATTAAATTCTTCAGTATCTATAGCAACATAAAAAAAATGATTACGTTAAAATACGTTAAAATACATAATTCATTGAAGTCCACATGTCTTTTTAGGTGATTTGAGGAGCATATCAATATTTTTTTTCTTAAGTACAAATAGTTCATGAACGCGTCGACTATTGCCCCAGCATATGATGCAGTAGCTAATGTGAGACTAGATATAAAGCAAAGCATAATAATACCATCTTAATATTAAATCGAAGCTAGCTCATTGACGTAATTACCATATCAGAAATGAATATGTTGACGTTTGATTTAATAAGTAATCAATATGGTTGTTCCAGGTTAATTATTGAGACTCAACATATACTCTAAGACATTGAACTTGAAATGACCTCTAATTGACAACGAGCAATTCAACAAGGCCTGAAGTCGATTTCAGAGACGTCAAAAACGTGTTTATCTATTTTTCTGGATTTCGTTGTAAGCTTGACCTTCAAATGACCTTGAACTTCATGTGATACAGGTTAACGGACTTCGGGTTCTGAATCAGCGACACCAAAAACTCCAGGATCCCATAGTTAAGTTTGGTGAGAAAGCTTGGATATTTTGCATTTATATTTCCCGCAAACGAATAACTAGTAAAACCACTCTCTCCACCCCCTAGGGTTAGGGAAAAAAATATAAATGAGATCGGATACAGTTAAAAGGGAGTTAGTGTGTAGTGTGGTAGAACATATAAGTTTGAAAGCGATATATCTCCCCAAGAACGCTGTCAGCAAGTTATGGCATATTCAGGATTGAGGGGGGGGGGGCTAGGGGTGGGAGATGGTCCGTTTCGGGTAAAATCGACTTATTATTGTTAGTAAACATTAAAAAAATGGTTTTCGATTTTTTTCATCCAAAAATAATTTGGAGCAAAATACGCCCAAATCGATTCTGCTCCTTTCTTAAGCAAAATAATTTACCCTGTTAATGGAGTTCCTTGAAATTCTTTATAATGCATCTAAAACTGGATACGACTTGAAAGACGCCGAAAAACACTACCATAACTTCAGTAGAATATTAACTGACACAATGACCGTTAGAGAAAGGAATACAAAACGTTGTCACAGTACAATGGAAAACAATATTTATATCCTTATTCTTTCTGGAAATCTTAATATTTCAGATAAATTTCAAAGTGGCCAATAACTGGTTAAAAACGTTATCTACTCAGGCTACCGACTATACCTGTACCCTAGTCAAAACTTGTCGAAACTCTTTAGTCAATACTTGGCGAAAGTCCAGAGTTTCCACACACAGGTGTGGAAATTCTGTTTGAAAACCCTGAAAGGCGTCCCGTCCCGTGTCGAAGAAACCTTATGTCCATCAACCCTTCTACTGTTTCAGCCGTGATTATCGAGATCGATTCCACGGCATACTTAGTTAACCACGGGCTAACGACTATACCTGTTATCCTAGTCAAATCTAGGGTTCCAAAAAAAGGTTGGAAATTTTGAAAATAGGGAGTTGAAAACCACCAAGTAACACTTTTTTTTGGCTTAAATTGTACTTTTTGGGCCATAAAAATGATATACAATTGGTCCCATAGTGAAAAAAAAATTTTTTAACAGGTTTTATTTTCAATTTTGCCACACTTACTCTGAGTGCGTCATTTTCGAAATCTCGGATTTTTTTATTGTATTTTCTGAGCGCTCTCTTACTGATGCAGCAAAAAAAGGCCCCATTGTCTTTAACATCATCCAGAAAGGAAGAGGAGGAGGCGAACATCAATATAAATGGTCAAATGTATGGAGCAGGCATCGCAGATTAAAGGTAAAAAGAGATTTTGAGAATTTAAGTGCTCATAAACCTTTAAACGCGTTTTTCTCGAAACCACTTTTTTCGAACTGGCCGGAAAGATTATTCGGAGACTGTTCAATGGATCGATCTGAAATTTTAACTGTAGCTTCTCAATTACATTTTCCGTAGAAGTATGTAGCCGTTTTTTGATTCGATGAAAATTTTCATTTTTTATAAACAATTTACTGCCGATTTTTTGGCCGAAAATCGAGTTTTTTTTTCATAAGTGCGCCATTTGCACAAAAATCGATTTAAAATCAACCCCCCTACGTACTTCTCTAGCCAATAGTATGTAGATTAAGACAATTTTTCGTTTTTTGTTCTAGGTCTTCAGTTTTCTGAGAAATTTGTCCGGCCGTGAAGGACCTTAAAAAAGGGCGCTGTAGAAGATTGGCTGTATCTTCGCCATTTTGTATTAAAATAACAATAAAAAAAAATTATACTTCAATACATGTTTAATAAGCCCTCTAAAAAGAAATACTCTTCCTTTTCCCATTATCTCAAAATAAATTCTTAAAGTTGGGCCTTTTTTTCGGTCGCTAGAGTGGTGTTTCCCCTTAATTTTCCTGATAACAAACTTCAGAACTTGGTAATTCTAGGAGTAACAATTGAAGACATGCGAGATCGATTCCACGGCACACTTTAAGGATTTTCTTTATCTAAATATATATTAAAATATGTTACCCGAGTGAAAAGTGAGAATTTTCTTGGCTTACGAAATGTGCACCACCGGATACAATGGAGAACTTCCAGCAATAAATCAACTTAGTTGCATAATTTAATACACGTCACGGCGAAGCAGTCATCCCTTGCCTTTATGTATACAGCGCCATGGTGCGAACTCCGTAAGTAGCCGAGACGGGCTCGGCGAAATAATTCCGAGATGCAAGTTACGGCATAAATCCGAAACTAATTAAATACAGTACCATTCCGATTAGGCAGTTGCAACGTTGTTATCATATTTATGAGAACGCTTTAATCTGCTGTGGGCGTTGGAATTATGAGTCTCATCTGGCCGACTGTCAAACGTTTTGCCGGTTCACTTGGAGGCGAATACTGTAACGTTATTTACATTTACGTAGCTTCAAGTCCAAGTTTCCAATTCTTCAAATGTGTATACAAGCTGTCTGCTAAAAATCGCTGCGAGCCATAAATCCGTTATTTGTAACCTGATGTTAAAAAACAAAAAACCAGATGAAATGGCTCTAAATGACTACTGCAGTATTTTCAACTTTTTTTTTCTGAAACGCGATAGTCATTTTTTTTCAAATGGAAATATAGGATTTTTTTGTAAATTACTATGGAAATTTGTTTTCTGAATCCAACGATGTATAACAAATTGACTTTTGTGAAACATTTATTGCAAAAAAGTGCCAAAATGTTTGTCAATATACGACATTGAAGAAAGTTAAACACGAAATAACGTTAAACAAAGTACAACAAAGTTGAACACAAAACAACTAAACAAACAAATTAACAAAGCAAATGATATTATGCAACTAATGCTCAACCTACTACAAGTGCTGCTCAAATTGGCCGTCGGCGTAATTAAGACATGCCTTGCATCTTCTGAATACGGCATGGGTCGCATTGAATATAAAATCGGGGGGTATTTCGCGGCAAGCACGTATAATTCTTTGCCTTTTTTTTTCCTCATTTACGGGCGGTGTTAAATAAACTTGATCTTGAATATAGCCCCACAACTAAAAATCAAGTGGAATAAGATCTGGAGAACGGGCAGGCCATCGAATAGGTCCATAAGTTCCTATCCACGTATCATTAAAACTGGTGGTGTTTAACCAATTGGTATTTATTCTGGCATTATGAGGGGGAGCCCCATCTTGCTGGAAATAAATTCTATTCAGTTCTACAATAGGTGATTCATCTCAAAAAAATTGAAGTTGTTCCGTCAATAACTGATAATATTTTTCTTGATTTAGGGTGCCGTCTATGAAAAATGGTCCAATCAATCTATTACCCAAAATGCCACACCATACATTAACACTCAACCGTTGCTGAAAATTAGTTTCGACGATAATCCTTGGGTTTTCTTGGCTCCAATGTCGGTGAATATTTCTATTAAAAATACCATTTGCACTGAATGCACATTCGTCTGACTAAATAATCCTAGTGTGAAAAAATGGGTCTCGTCGCAATGAATTTAAATAAATATGGCAAAATTGTTGTCTTCGTCCTCTATCGTTTTCTTCTATTGCTTGTACTTTTTGGGGTATGTATGAATTGAATTTGTGCTTTTTCAATATTGCATGTACAGTTTGCTTTGATACCCTAACATTCTTCGAAATTTCTCGAAAGGGAGTTTTTGGGTTTTCTTCAACGTTAAGAAGAACATTGAACTTGGTGTTTTCATTAAATCGACGTTTTTCTCGTTTCGGTTTCTTAAAAGCTCCATAGTTCCTTAAATTTTAAAGTCTTCCACATTTACGTGGTTCTGGAACTTATTTGTGAGGAAACTGCTCTCTGTAAAGGCGGACTGTCGCACCACGATTTCTATTACACTCAAAATATCCCTGAATCATATCCGTTAATTGATTATTGTCCATTTTTTTTCTGCTAAGCTTATTTCACAAAAAATAACCCACTGCAGAAATGACATAAGAATGCGAAAAAAAGACTGGGACGCGGACGCTGAAATGACATTCATTCGCTTTGTTGTATTATTTTTTGTTTTCCACGGCATACGTGATTAGATTAGTCAAACTACTACGATTGCGATATTGACAAACATTTTGGCACTTTTTCTGCAATAAATGTTTCACAAAAGTCAATTTGTTACACATCGTTGGTTTCACGTAACAAATTAACAAAATTGTATAATAAAATTTTATAATTTACAAAAAAATCACATATTGCCATTTAAAAAAAAAAAGTTGAAAAATACTGCAGTAGTCTGCCTTATAGTTCATTTAGAGTCATTTCATCTGGTTTTTTTGTTTTTTTAACATCAGGCTACAAATAACAGAGTTATGGTTCGCGGCGTTTTTTAGCAGACAGCCTGTATATTAGTAATGTTGACGTACTTGATTTATGTATTGTTAGATAGTTATTGGGGTGAAGGACAGCACAAAGCAGAGTCAATTTTCTTTTAATGCCGACGTTTCAATGTTTTATTGAAGGCTTTCTCAAAGCTAAAAACGCATGCGAGTTTCAATAAAGTTTGGTTCTATAAAATGCCTCAATAGAATCGCGCCAAAATTTAGGAGCATACTGCGTGAAATAAGAGCTTTGAAATGATATATCATAAGCCATTTGTTGTCATTTAAAAAAAATATCGATGACGTCATATCTTTGATTGCTGTCAATTGGCAAATGAATTTCATTGACGAGTCCAGGCGCTTATTCTGTAAAAAAATCCCTTAATTTTTTACTTTACGCCCCCACTAAGGAATAATTTCATGTTTTATAGTAATGGATGTTAGCCCAGTTCCTGTTAATATTTTCGTAATAAATAAGAATAAGTTGTGTTTAATTTAGCTATGTCCATTTTCATATTAACTGTTTCATTGAGAGATATGTACATACAGTATGTCCCCGGATCGAGTTTAAAAGAGGAAAAAAATGTATGTTTTTGATTTCTCAGAAAAAGTCACTCTTGATGGTTTGCCCTGCTTGATTTCAAACCCCCAAAACGCAAATTACTTTTTCTATAACTCAAACGGTTCTCTAGATAATACCATTTTTCTCCATAATTTGGACTTTCACAAAATTAAAGTAATTCTAGTTGGCGGATTTAACCCAATAATTTAGTTGTCTAGGATACTATATGCTATAGAAACTCAATTAATTAGTTAGCTAAAAAAATGATTCGAATTATAAGTATCATGTTTTAATCATTGAATATAAATAACTGACGAAGGACTTGACTGCATTTTGAATCCTTGTTTTTAATTGATCTTCGTCATTTTCTAGTGGTTCACGATAAACAATTTGGTTTAAACGTTCCCATAGATAGAAGTCCAATATTGTCAGATCCGGGCTTCTCGGCGGCCATAAAATGGAACCATCCCTTCCTATCCAGTGTTCATTAAATTCGAAATTGAGCCAATTACGGACAGTAACGGCATGGTGAGCAAGGCACCCATCTCGTTGGAAAAACATTCTCGTTCGATAACTTAAAGGAAGTTCATCATGTTTATCTGTTAAAATTTTTTTAGCATCTCCAAATATGTATTACGATTTAAATTTTCTTTGAAAAAATATGGACCAATAATGCCATTTGTATATGAAACCGCACACCACACATTAACTTTTTTTGAAATATTGTCTTCGACAAGAAATAGTATAAAGTGGGGATTTGTTACACTCCAATACCGGCAATGCTGAGAGGAAACTTTGTTGAAAAAGTATATTATCGGAGAACAAAACTCGTGGAAATCACGTTCATTTAAAACTATGTTGCCCATCTCCAAACAAAAATCCAAACGTTTGGCTTCATCACCCTCCTCTAAGGTGTGCCTGAATGTTGGTTTAAATGGTAAAATCCGGTTCTGCTTGAAAATTCTCTGTAAATGCGATTTACTTATTTCAGTTTCAATTGCCCTTCTTCTAAGTGAGAATCTTGGAGCTTCTCTCACGGAATGGAGGGCAAGAACTGAGCAGCATCGTCTTCATTCGACCATTTTTTTTATTTTTTAATGTCTAAAACAGAGCCTGACTTATTAGTTGTCAGCAGTTGACAGTGATATCTTGCAATGAAATCCGCCTACTAGAATGTTTTTTTTCCAAAAAAGTCCAAATTATGAAGAAAAATGGTATTATCTCGAGAACCGTTTGAGTTATATAAAAAGTAATTTGCGTGTTGGGGGTTTGAAATCAAGCAGGGCAAATCATCAAGAGTCTTTTTCTGAGAAATCAAAAACACAACGTTTTTTCCTCTTTTAAACTCGATCTGGGGACATACTGTATATACGTACCATTTCATTGATTATGCGTTTGAAGTACATATGTAATTGGTTTCTGTCAACAATTAGTACATTTGTGAAATCGAAATTGTGGTGTTATTTAAAATAGTGTTGTGCTAGGGCAGTTTTTTAATTTTTTGGTTTGGAATATATACCGACTATAGATGTGTATGGTGATTGATCTCTAGACTTTAAAATTATTTCGGAGATATGGCATGTTATACACGTAAGCAGCAGTATAAATAATGGTTTCTAATTCTCTACTTTACTTCTAATGTGCAGCTTTCCCACGAGACATCATTTGACCATGTCGAAAACCGATGCCTAAGGAATCATTACTTTCATATGTAATTTTTTCCACATTTAATAATTAGACTTTGATTGGACCCTAATTATGACAATATGAGATAAGGCACAGTCGTGTTGAGATAAATCTGGGACAAGTCGTGTATAGTTCTATTCACTTGACATTCTAAGTCACTTGTTCATATAAATTTGGGACAACTTTCTGTATTGTGTAAATGCATTTTTTTAGCACTTAACTGTAATTAAATTTATAACAACTTTTTGATTGGAATTAACAAAAATAGGATAGTTATATAGACGTACAACAAAACTCCAATATTTTATGGAATTAAATAATTATACTTAATGAAATAAAATATCATCTCAAATGCTCTTGATTTGTTAATTCCTCCCACGATTCTTCAATAAATTTCTACAGTTCTTCCGCATTTCTTAGAGCTATATTTCATCTTTCCAGGTTTTTGACCAAAAGCCCCCAAACATTCTCAATCGGTTCAAGTCCGCACTGTTTGCGGGCCATTGTAAAACTTCAATATTTATAAAAAAGAGAATGAAAGAGGGAAGCAAACGATATTACAATTAGATTATTATAATAGAACGATATTAAAATACAGTACGTTTAATTAAAATAATCGCAGAAAGGACACACATTATATATATATCCCTCCCCCAAAGATTATTATAATAGAACGATATTAAAATACAGTACGTTCTAATTAAAATAATCGACTTAAGAAAGGATGAAATTGTTTAAATTTAATCCTCTAACCACTTTCTTAAATAATTTTAAATAACCCAAAAAAAGTTTTTTTTTTTAACAAAATGGGTAGAGGGAATTATAGTATATTGTGTTAATATGAATGAAACCCATTCAATTTAGAGATAAACAATGAAATGATAATTTGTAAAAATCGGATACGGCATACAAATAAAAAAAAAGTTTAAACTTAAAATCTCGATGTGTTTTCGTTTTTCGACGATTTTCGGCCAATTTAGCCAATACAGATTTTCAAAAACTTTTCATCGGTACTATAATTTCATTCCACTACGCGCATAAATATGTTTTTTGACCTTTCTGACGCGCTGTAACTATTAACCTATAGGCCTGTAGAATTAGACGATGTGACCGGAAATATGTAACTAATTCAATATATGACAAATTATTTGAGATTTTTTTTAATGTATGGGATAAAAGGTTTAATAAACATCGGGATATTATTTTCAAATATTCTTTCTTTTAATATATTTGTCGTAAGCATAATAAGATTTATAGATGCTTAAACGTTTTTCATATTTTACATTTCTGAGTTTTTTTTAATCTTTTTCCATTTTAATCATTGGCCTTTTTGACCCTGACATTTCTTGACGTTTTCATCTTTTTGAAAACGTTGGCAATTATTTTTATTTTTATTTTTGACATATTTCATATCTTTGGCCGTTCTCACTCTGGTGATTTTTCTCTCTATTTGGCCTTTTTCCTTTTTTGACATGTTTTACCTTCTGGCCGTTTTGACTTCTTTTTTGTACTTTTTCTTTTAGCCTCTTTGACGTCTGTTATCTTGGACATTGAACACTTTCATATTTCACTTCCTTAACTCAAGTATTAGTTAATTAATTACTTGACGTTGACTAATTGGCCTAATTGTCATCTTTGATGTAATTATTCACTTTATCCTCCTGCTTCACCTTGGCTCTCTTTTGTGTTCTTAACATTCTTCATCCCCTGTTCTCATTAAGCTCCTTGTATTCCCCTCGCCTTCCTTTTGCCGTAATTATTCCCCTTAATATCTGATGACATTGATATATTTAATTGCAATGTTAATATTATTAAAACTTATTATAAAACTCGTAATTTGGTTATCTATCTGTCTTAATTTTTCTTATAGATACTAGAATATTTGTACAAATTTATTATAAGTATCGTACAAAATGTGACTTATTTACGTAATCTGTAGATATACAGTGCGCGCCTAAAGTATGGAATAAATTCAGTAAAAGTGAAACAAAAAATTTTTTGGAAAAATCCTCGAACAGGTCGATTTTGTTTAATAAAAACACACATTTTTGAGGAAACATCTATTTTCAGATGTCATTTGTTTTTGAGTAATGACGTCATCAACTTATTTTTCAATTGGCAACCACCCATTTTTTTAAATTTAATTTGAGAGACCCTTTCATTGTCGATTTAACGGTATAAAAATGTTGCCACTTTACATCACAAAATTTTTGAGTTAATGACAATTGAATGTTACAAAATGAAAAATATATTTTTCACAATAAATAAAGGAACATTTCTTTAATAAGCAAATACAATTTTAAATTATGTGTTCGAAATATCGTCCATCAACTTCTTGGCAATATGCAAGCCTATGTACAAATTATTCTTGTACATTCTGAATGACTTCCTGTGTACAAATTCTTCTTGTACATTCCCCGAGGTAATGGATCCCATTTCATCTCTAATGCGATCTCGTAGTTCGGCTAAATTGTGTGGTCTTCTGCAGTAAACTTTGATTTTAAATAACCCCATAAAAATAGTCAAGTGCTGTAAGATCTGGGGATCTCGCGGGCCATTCTATCGGTCCTCGTCTGCGAGGAAATATGACGTCTAAATATTCACGAACTGAGCGCGCATAATGCGGGGGTGCTCCGTCTTACTGAAACCAATGTGTGCTATCTGGAATGTCAGGATCATTTTCGTTTGGGAAAATTACTTTTAAAAAATATTTTTTTTTGCTTAGCAACGTACTTTTTTGCTATGTTTTATTTGTGTTCAGTTTTTTCAGAAATTTTCGTTTATTTATTGTGAAAAATATAGTTTTCATTTTGTAACATTCAATTGTCAATTTTGTTTACTCAAAAAATTTTGTTATGTAAGGTGGCAACATTTGTATACCGTTAAATCGACAATAAAAGGGTATCTCAAATTAAATTAAAAAAAATTGGTGGTTACCATTTGAAAAATAAGTTGATGACGTTATTACTCAAAAACAAATGACATCTGAAAATAGACGTTTCCTCAAAAATGTGTTTTTATTAAAACAACATTTTATTAAACACAATAAACAAAATCGACCTGTTCGCGGATTTTTTTCCAAAAATCTTTTGTTTCACATTTACTGAATTTATTCCATACTTTAGGCGCGCACTGTATATAGTATAAGTGTTCTGTTTTGTATACATATTTTATCAATATTCGCCTGTCCTGTAAATGGGTGTACAACCTGTAGGATAGAGAAAAATAAAAATAAAAATAAAATGTGTCCTTCCTGCCTACACGACAAAAATCACACCACAGAAATTGACAGTATCCCCCTATGAATTACAATGATCGTGTTAGAGGGAGGGTACACATGGAAAAGACGTATGACACACAACCAAACCCTGTGACAGGTGTTAATTGCTACAGGCGGGATTAGAACTCCCGCAGATAAAATAGGACAGTAATCGCCATCTCCCACCTGGCGCTTTACCCACTTAACCCACCGTTATCGCCGCAGACATTATCTCTTATCGATATCACCCATTATCTATTTTTGTTCTGTTTGTCCTCTTTCATCTCCATTTGTTCTCCTTATCAGTTTTAACCTTCTTTAATTCACCATGGTCTCTAACCACATTTGTTAGTTCTTAACCTCCTTTGTTACCTAACCGCATTTGTCTGCTTATCCTCGTTTTGCCCTCCATTTACCATCCTTTCATTTGTCCTTATTAACCCCATTTTGTCGTCCTTAACCTACTTGCCCTCTTGTTCTCCTTTTGTCTTCCTTGTCCTCCTCAGCTTTCTTATCTTTGCTGTCCTCTTATGTCGTATTACCCTCTTTGCCCTCGCTTATCCACGAGATCCTTGACCTCATTGTCTTTCTTGACTTCCATTTGTTCTTCTTTCCCTCCTTAACTTCTTGTCCTGTTGGACCAAGTCTCTTTCTTGCCATTCATCATTTTTAAGCTAAATTCACTTCTTAATGTCAACCAAATTATCTTTATGGCGTCCTCGACATTGTCCTTTTGTCCTCCTTGTCCTATTAAACCTCAATACCTTCCATTTATTTGTCGTCCTTTCCTTCCGTAATTAGTTGTCTTTCTTGTCCTGTCGGACCAACTCATCTTCTTGTCGCATTCTTATCATTCATCTTTCTGGAACTCCTTAATGTGAACTAAATTTTCTTTTGGATATCAAGTAACACCATCGGCCATTTTTTTAGAGTTCTGCCTACTTATTAATTACTAAAATTTACGTTAAAGTATTTTATTTGACCTACTTAAATACCCATACTAAGCTAACAATCTTTACCTTTCGATGGTTAAGTGTAATTTAAGTCATTAAGTCATATTTTTGACACACAGCGTTTATGACACCATTACTGCACAAACTCAGAGCCATCTTTAATTAAAAGACTAATATATAACACAGGAATACAAAAATATATATATATATTTTTTTGGTGCAGCTCTGTTTGTATCTATAGTCGGTGAGGTAGGTAGTATGAACTATATTGCCGTTAATGTCAACTGAGAGCTTTGGTTTACTTACTACACTCATTTTAATTCTTTTCCGGTCTTATTTGAAAACAGTAAATTTTGCAATAACTCCTATAAAATGTATCTTATTATTTTATTGATGGGTATCCTGATATGTTTTGTGGTGAATACATATTGAAAGATCAGCGAAAATCGATTACTGATACTGTAATTCGCTTGTATTTTGCTTACTTCGGTATTGAAATTCGCAACCAAGATAAAGTGTGGGTGCCTCATAGTGTTTGTAAAATGTACATTGAATATTGGCGGCAATGGGAAAAAGGAACACGAAAATCTTTGAGGTTTGGAGTACCAATAATTTGGCAAGAACAAAAAAATCATCATGACGACTGTTATTTTTGTATGACGAATGTAGTGGGCATCAACAAAAACAATCGCAACAAGTGGAAGTATCCCAATATTTCTTCAGCTATAAGACCTATTCCTCATTCAGACACTGTTCCGGTACCAGTTTTTCATCAGGCAGTACAGGAATCTGGGGAAGATCAAATGGAAGTTTCTGAAGAAGATGATGATTTTATATACTGTGGAGAAACATCAAATCCTAAAACATTTTCACAAAGTGAACTTAATGATCTCATCAGGGACTTAGATCTTTCAAAAGAGCATGCTGAGTTGCTAGCATCAAGATTTAAAAGAAAAAAATTGCCTTTCCTCTGGTGTACGAATTACTTCATATCGAACGAGAAAACGACACTTACAGCTATTGCAATTTTTTTCCTCATATGGAAATTTGGTATATTGTAATGATGTGAACGGCTTGCTGACTTTCGTGGGCTTGAGGACTTATCATGCAAGTGATTGGCGTCTCTTTATTGACAGTAGTAAAAGAAGTCTCAAAGCACTCCTTTTACATAATGGCAATAAGCATGCTTCTATTCCACTTGCCCACTCTACATCTATGAAAGAAGAATATGAGGGAATTTCAGTTATTTTACAGAAAAAAATATTTTGAATATAAGTGGGCGATTTGTGTCGACTTGAAGATTGTTAATTTTTTTGTTGGGTCAACAGAGTGGTTATACGAATACCCTTGTTTTTATTTGAAGGGGTAAGAGCCATAAGGATCTAAGTGACATTTTCTTTATTTGGAGTTATTTGATCTCAAAGTTAGTTAGTTATTGTAAAATCCTTGAAAACATTTTTTATGATATTTTTTTACAAAATGATATAGAATTTACTAACATTTTTGACTTTGTTGGAAAAGTTCTGCTGAAGGCTTAATTTTTTTTCAAAAATGTCACTTAGACCCCTTTGATTCTAAAAAAAATTAAAAAAATATTTTTTTCAACAAAAACAGGAGTAAATAGTTAATCCTCATAATCAGAGTATAGTACGTTGTCTTCTACTTCATCCAGGTCACTTTCTTCTTGAAAATTTACATCCATTTGGGTTTTTTCTCTTATCTTCTGTCGCTTTCTTTTTTTTTTTTATTTTTATTTTCATTATGGGCCATATTCTGATAGAAGTTATGATGTATCGGTGGAATATAAGGCAAAAGTTGAATAAGGTACTCCCACTTCAGGTATGGTATTTTTATGACAGCTGTATAAAGAGGTTTGTTTAAATTTTTAAGAGATACATTAGGTCTACTTGCTTTAAGAGACGAACACTTCTCAGAATGGGAGGCAGGAAACGTTTGATTCCTTGTTAAATGAAATAAAAAGGATAAAAAGTGTTCACGTCTGTACAACCACACGATTTGTCGCCTTTTTTAAATGGAACTTTTTTCCATGTCTTTTTTAGGATGTAACATAATTGTATGGAGGTAATCGAAACAGAGGAAGTCACCTTGTTCCATGTTATATACTTGAAATTTTTTGAAGTTCTTTTTTATCATGTCTATCCAATGTTCTGGGATAAAAATATGTTAATTATTGTTTTTTTTTGTTTTCTCGATGCGAGCAAAGGAACAGTCACATTCCATATATGTAAGAATGTCCCAGCTCAAAAAACTTATGATGTATTATTGTCATAAGTTTGTGGCTTGAACCAGAAACATGAATAATTTTGCAATGTTTTTATTTTTGTTTTGGCTCCACATTGGTCGCTATAGCAAATCAGTTCTTCGATAGTTGGTGGCAAACTCTTAAACAAATCTCAATATCGATATTAGATAATATAACTTTAATCTAGTAATTTACCTGACACAATTCTCTTTTGTTTACTCATAATCACACACTAGAAACTCAATATCACACTAGGAAACTAAACTAAATATTGAAACTTGACAGAGTATGTAACCATGAGCTGTCAACAAATCAAAAAATTTATTCGCGGCAAAACGGTCCAAGTGCTCTTGGATCATTTTGCCACTAATCAAATAAGCAGTTTTGTTGACCTACTTTTGCCATTGATTAAAAGATGGCGCTAAATGTCTAAAAATCACTTGGATCCTGTTGCTAGCAAATAATTTTTAGTTTTAATTACCTGAATTTGCACTTAACTCATTTTTGTGAAAACCGCCACTTAGACCCTTTTGGCTCTTACCCCTTCATTGGTTTCTGGGACAGTCGAGCCAAATCAAATCATTGGACACAAAAAATTGGCCTGTGAGAGATGTTCTTGTTGTTGGTGAAAGAAATGTCATAAATCAGCCTTTGGTTCCCCAAGAAAAAATCATTCTTCCACCTTTGCACATAAAGTTAGGGCTCATGAAGCAATTTATTAAATCTCTGGACAGAAATGGTCAATGTTTTAAGTTAATTTCTTAGAAATTACCTTAATCTTAGCGAACAACAACGAGAACGCTTCCATCAAGATATAAAAACAAAGGAGAAAAGTTACCAAGGCAGATGGGACATTCATATGATGGTCGATTATTGCCGGGGACTTATGCATGATTGTCCAAGACAATATCTTGATGTATAATCCCAAAATAAATTTATATTTTTGTAAAAATGTTTTTTTTTATATCTTATAAACTAGAGCTGATATAAAAAATGCGACTGTTTTTTTTTGTATCAGCTCACAAGACATACTTATTCAGGTCTAAAATCTTAAGTACCAAAATGTGTGTAGACCAGTGTTATCTTTATTCTCTTGGCACAGATCTCTGGCACATACAAAATATAAGACGTTTTTCTTCTTTCCTATAAAATGAACTTAAAATGCCTTACGAGGTTTCGGACTTGACCCATCGATTTGTGGATTTTATTTTGTTGCACATGTGTCTCAAATTTAAAGTGCATATGTTGCTTTGTTTGCGAATTACCAACAGTCAAACAAAAAGTTAATTACCCCTATTTAACTCCTTAATAGATTAAGCTCCAAATCTAATCAGTTCTAGACCTCGTCAAAGTACATAAGTATTTAAAATTTGAGGTTATGTATTAACGCGATCTGTAGTTATCGTGTACACAAAAACGGTTAACAGTTGGACAGACAGATCGACAGAAATTTGTTTCCGTTTCAACTTAAAGTCTCGTAATTTCAGAACATTTTAGGTTTATTCAACTAACAAAAATGTTTAAAATACTTTTCATTAATAACTGTACTTCTACTCCACAATGTGAGTGTGGAAGTTATTATGTCAGTTCGACAATTAAACGATCTATTAAAAAAAAATAACAGAAAAAAATTGTAGGTTGCCTTTTAGAGAAATATAGATCACGTCATCACTAGGGTTGGGAATGTTTGCCCTCATGCGTGTTAAAGTGCGTTAGACTATGCTGCCCTCCCGCACCGGGATGGCGTACTACTGCGCATACGCGGGTCCTGGCGCGTTGTGGGGCAGGGTCAATGCCGTACGTAAATGCATAATTAACAAGACGCTTAAAAGTACGGTTTATACTTTCATTATTATAGAGTTTTATAGTGCCGACTATGCGTTATGGCACACATTTCCGGAACCAAATCATCACTCATAAACAAACGGCTATTATGAATTAGATGTGACGCTAAAATGTGTGTTTTGATTAAACAAAATCGTATTACGGCATGCATTTTTCCAAAAAAAAAAAATACTAGAACATTGTTGAATTTGTTCCATCATTTCCTTGGGCTGAACTTCCGTTAATGACTCATCTCCAAATCGCTTTAAACTTGGGAAATAGGGTTTTTTCTGTGTGCTAAGCACGAATCTGTGTACGGAAACCACCGGAAATGCCCAAGTGCCTCAAAATGCCTGTAGAGTCTGTTTCATCGATAATGAGTAACTTAGTTATTTCAATTTTTTTGTTTTGTTTGAAATTTAAATTAATCCACAACTTTGATTTATAATAAATGATCTAGTTCATTTTTAAGTAATTTTAATTTATTTACAAAATAATTTATTAATTTATATATTTACAATGATGATAAAATATATAATTTTTTTACTCTAATGCCGTTTTTCCCTGGGTAGATTGTTCTAATGTCTTGAATAAATTGATAAAAGGGATCAACATTCATTTTGTGGCAACGGCGTCGCCATAAGTATTTCCGTACTTCCGTATACGGACTATCTCCAAATCGCCTGAAATTTGGTTTACGGGTTTTTTTTTGGGGTGTTGAGTACGAATCTGGGTATAAAAGTGCCCGCAAGTGTCGTAAGTGCCCACAGGTTAGGTTAAAATGCGTCAAAATCGCTAAATGATCGAGTATTCGATATCTCGCTTAGTTTTTGAGATATCGAATCTCAAAGTAAATGGAACTTAATAGTTCATTGAGAAAAAAAAGTTTTCAAATAAACCATTTTAAATACCACATAACTGGTATACACCAGTATTACAATTTAATACTACCACCCTCGATATCTCGAAAACCAAGCGATATATTGACTTTTTTTACAAGAATAAAAAGTGTTTATTTTTGCCTGTTCTACACGAATATTATTAGAAATCGTAATCGTGCACATTTCAACCTTACTTGTGATCACTTCGAGGCACTTACGGACACTATCGGGCACTTGCGGGTATTTTCATATGCAGATTCGTGCTCAGCACGCCGAAAAAACCCCATATACACCAAGTTTCAAGCGATTTGGAGATAAGTCGTAAACGGAAGTATATCCTTTCATTGAATCTGTTTCACGATTTTCATTGTATGTATATGTACTATAATACCTAATATACCTATACTACCGAAAAATAGCGCCCTGTTTAGTGCCATCCGGACTTGTTGTACTCTAGTCGAGGCCAGCCATGGGTCATATTGGGTCATGTTAATCTCCAAGGGTTAAACTCTGAGCTAAATTACCGGTTAAATTTGGCGTGTTTTTGTCACCGCGCTTGTTCGATATAAATCTCTGCCGTTCTGAGTAATACGCACATTTAATTGTAAAATGTATAGAATAGGGCTTTAATCCCTGTGGAGGACGTTTCCTAAATTTCTACTGGAATAAAGGAAGAACAATTTCCTCTATCAATTTACTAGTTAAACCTTTTCTGCAGAGGATTACACAAAGTAATAAAATCAATAGAACAGGGTTGCTCGAAAGGCAACTGTGCTGGAAACTGTGCTGTCCAGTGGTGTACCCAAGGAGGGAGGGGGTTCCGCGTTAAATAAATTAAAAAAGTATGACACATTATTTGATCTTTTTTCAATATTAACACTTTAATAAACTTCGAATATTATTTTCAAATATTCTTCAAGAACAAAGACGTTATTCCTAAATAATTCAATATTTTTCGTAATTTATAAATGCTGTGATAATTTTTTTTTATATGTCTGACATTTTTAAACGTTTTGATCTCTTTGAAAGCATTTGATAAAACATGAAACAATTGTTTTGGCATTTTCGACGTATTTCTCTATTGACAAGTTTGACTTCTTTAACCTCTATGACCTCTTTGACCTCTTTCACATTTTCCCTTTTCTTTTTAACCGCTGCCATATTTAACATTGAACTCTTTAATATCTCGTCTCCTTAATCTCATTGACCTCTGACTTTTTAGTACCATTCGACCTCTAGCTATTTAGATCGATATAAAGTAGGTTCAATCCTAGAAGTCAAAATGTCCGGATTTTGACCTCTTTGACCTACTTGACTTTTATAGAATTTTCACATTAGCCTCCTTGACTTCTTTTATATCCTTTACCTTCTTGATTTATCTTACATTTATGACCTTCTTGGCATTAACTAATTGGACTTCCCATCATCCCAGACATAATTCTCCACCATGACCTCTTACTCCACCTTGGCCTCCTTTTGCGTTCTTAACATTGTTGATCCCTGTTCTCATGAACCTCCTTACATTCCCCTGGACCTCATTTTGCTGTCCTTATCCCCCTTAATCTCCTTCTATCCTCCATAACCCATTTTTTTGATTATCCTCCTCCATCTCTATTTGTACTCCTTGATGTCTTTGACCTCCTTTTGTTCACTTTGTCCTACTTAACCCTCCTTTTGATCGTGTTCTCCTTAATGCCTGTTTTTTCATAATTCCCTTTTGCGGACCTTTAAAACCCTTTAACTGCAGGCAAAAATTTGTATAGCTTCAATAAAAAACACGTACTTTTAATGTTAAAGTTTAAAAACAAGCAATACTACTGTGGAGAGATTTTGTATCTGAGAAAATACAATCTCTAACACAGTGGCGTACCCATGTTTTTTAAAGGTTACTGTAATTACAACCGGAATGTAGTTTGTACTATAGTAAAAGCATGCATAGTAAAAATATGATTACTATAGTAAAATAATATACGAGGCCTGTCTCAATGAAGCTGGCCCAACTAATAAAGGTTTGTTTTTGCAGCACTTTCTGATGATTTGTCTGGAAAATGTATTAAAATCAACACATTTTTCTAGTTATATAGGAAACGTTTATTCACTTTTGGCATATTAAACATTTTAACTAACAAAGAAGTATGTTTTTAAGAAATTCCTAATATTGTCAATAAACAGAAAATCAACAAAAATTAAATAGAGAATTACCACTGCATTATATCGCTTTTTCGCCTTATTACTGCCTCGATATGTCGCAATATAGTGTCAAACTAATGTTTGGCAATGATCTGGAGTGAAACTGTTCCAAATTTCTTGGAGACGAGCACGCAACTCTGGAATGGTTGTTGCAGGTCATGTCGGAACTTCTTCTTCATGATATGTCATAATGTTTCGATCGGCGAAAGATCTGGCCTGCTAGACGTCCATTTCAAAAGTGAAATATTATTTTCTAACATCCAATCTTTCACTTTTTTAGCCGTACGACAAGCGGCGCCATCTTGTTGGAATATATATTCGATAGTAGTCAAATGCAGTTCTTCAATTTGTGGTTTCAAATTATTTTGAAGGACGTTAATGTGAACACGGAGGCCGGAAACTCAACTTTCTTCTTAAGGCAGTTAGAATGATAGACTTCATAAAAGTTGTAGGACTTTTCCCTGGCAATCCAATGGTGAATTTGGATTTGACCATGAGCATGACCTTGAAGGTTATGTCAAGGTCAAGTCTCTTTTATCAAATATGACCCCCTATTTTTGACACCGAAAATGAAAAGAGCGAAAGATTTTACAATTTATTATGATCTTGACCAACTCCTGGGATTTGACCTTCAAGGCCATTCCAATCTCAACTATAATTTAGGCATTGAAGCTTGATAAATACGCATCGTGGAAAAAAGTTGACCAAGGTAAAGACCTATCTAGCCATCGAAGGCAAGACTTCTTACTTTCCAACCAGTTAAGGCAAGGTACTGTCCAGCCGACTAAGGCAAGACTCGTCCAAACAGTCTTAATTATTCCGATAAGTGATTAAACTGTGCTACGTTAACCTCTTGACAGGAAGCCAATCGATTATAAAACCTGTTGATCGCATTCATGGAATATTCTGCTGGGAAGACATCGTATTCATCAGTATGCGTTGTCGTAATTCTTGTAAATTTCGTGGCTTAGTTTTGTACACCCTACCTTTGAAATAACTGTGAAATGTGAAATGTTCTGCCAAGATTCAAATAATGCTGTTCATGAATGTATGGCTATTTAATAATTTGGTTTTACGACTGATACTAAAAAAGATCATGGATTAATTCCATTTAATTTTGATTACTATCAGCCAAAAATAATATTGGTCAGAATTGAGCAACATTCAACAAAATCAATTACGTAATTGGAGAAAATTAGTCAAAGGGGTTGAACATTGGTCACGAACTTTTATTGACAGTCAAAAGTGGATATAAGTGGTCACAGGTGTTCACAGAGGGTTTAATGTAATCTGATGAAATTGAGTATGTACGACCATAACACTGACGTGACTTCACTGTCATGGTCAAGGTAAAATTTAAGTCATAATTGAATTGCCAGGAAAAAATCCTATAACTTTTATGGTCATTCTTCTCTGGGATACGTATTATCAACCTTTAATGTCTCAATTGTATTCGACCTTGGAATAGCCTTGAAGCTCAAATCCCAGGAGTTGGTCAAGGTCACAGTCGATTGTAAAATTTTCCGCACTTTTCATTTCCGGTATCCTAGTAGAGGATCCTATTTGATAAAACGGACTTGCCCTTGATATAATATTCAAGGTCATGGTCAAGGTCACCATTGGATTATTATGGAAATATCCTACAACTTTTATGAAGGTCGTCCAGGAACGAACAGCCGTCCTGGAACTTTTGACACGCACTGTAATTGAGTTCCATTGATGTTGAGACCAAACTTTGTGCTCTTTTGCCCACAAAAGTCTATTTGTTTACTGCCTCTTTGTTAGTAAAGTGTTTTCCTTTTTCTACTGATCGTAAAATTGAAAACAGAAAAAAAAAACGGGCAGTTTAAGATTACCTTGTAAGTTTTAAACCCTAGTTTTCGAGCAGCCATGTGATAAGTTTACTTTTTGAAAAACATTTATGCCTTGCCTAATTGAATAAAATTCCCAATTCATCATAATTAGCTCGACGATTTTGCATGATGCCGTAACTGACAGAAGTCAATTTGACTGTGCCACTGTGTTCGTTTTTGCGTGGTCTCATCTTCATGACGATGCCATGTGTTATTTCTAAAGAGAGGCGTTTTGTTTAAGGTTGTCCTTGTTTACATACGTTCGTCTTCGTTTACACATAACCGTGCATATTTATTTTTCCTTGGGGAGACAAATAAGGCGTATGTATTAATATTAGTATATTTATCCCAAAATTTTGAAAGAATTTTGCAATTGAACGGTACTGTAAGAGTAACGATAGTGTAAGTAACGATACTGAACGATACTAAAAGAAACCGATACTGTAAGTAACGGTAAGAGGTACTGTTTTGTTTAGTTAGGTGTTAATATCGAATACATTTTATTGGTAATTGGTAATGTAATAAAAGCCACTGATGTTCCTGACCTTACCATCTCTACAGCTGCTCAACTAAGTAGTTGCATTAACATCGCGAGATCACGCTCGATCTTTATAATGGTCGGCTAGGGGTAAACAGGAAACTTATATAGAGATGCGCGCGTATGTTTTATATCATTTTATACACATATAATTTTACACTGTTACACCGCCCATCTCTAAGACAAATTTTGTCCGATGTCGCTCTTTAGTTATTTCTCAGTAATTGAGTAAGATTACATTTTATATAAATTGATTGCATTCTGTTCGGGCTAGAGTCTTGCTGTTTGAAAATTTCGATAGCCCATAGTGTTGATTTCAGTGTTCTAAAGTCGCGAAGCTGGCGCGCTGGGTTAACGGGATCGTCATTTACACCACAAAAACCAACCCCATGTCGAAATTTGAGGTCACAGGTACCTGGCAGCAATTTATTTAGAGAGTTTATTTAAATTTGAATTAAATTTTTGAGACCTCTTATTGAATTCTAATTCAGCCAATTTTGCGAGGTGTCCGAACAATTGCAAGCCCATTCTAGAATCCATTGCCTTTCTACGAAAATTCTACGTCCAAAATGGTACTTGTCAACAAGGTCATCGCAAGGTCGACTGAAGGTCAAATTTTCGAAAATTGTTAAATAACGAGGGCTAGCTCGGGATAGAGATTGGAAAGAGTAACATTTTTTTTGATTAAAGTTGTCAGGGGCGAATAAGGTCATTTTTCACGCTTGATAAATCACTTTTACCTTGATCACGCTTGAAATAACCTTAAAAACCAAAAAACTTTACTGTTTCCAATCTCTATCCCGAGCTAGCCCTCGTTATTTAACAATTTTCGAAAGTTTGACTTTCATTCGACCTTGCCATGAGCTTGTTGACATTTTGGACGTAAAATTTCCTGCTCTTTTCATATCCGGGAATAAACATAGTTGTTTCCATTTGAAAAAGTTGATTTGACCTTCAAATAACCCTCAAGGTCAACGTCGAGGTCAAATTTAAGGTTACGGTCGTACGTCCCCCTCCTCGCCCAACAACATTTTTTATTTTTTCGCTTACCGGCCGAGTTATTTCCTATTAAATGTTAAAATGGTCCACCCTGTATATTCGTAATCATGGAGATAAGAAAAAATACATTTTTATTTAACAAGTTTTTTGCAACACCGTTTTGCAATACATGAAAACTATATCATAAAAAACTTAACATTGTGAACATCTGTACGGTATTTAATTTTTCTATGAAAATATGATGGCTCTTTGATTACAATAATTTCTATAATACCACAGAGATCATTCATTACTGACACGACAAGTAGTCGCATTCATATATGGAGGTGGTACAATTTGGCCGAAGGTACAATTTGTAACGAAATCTCCGTTAATTTCGTTACATTCTCTTGTACCAGGTATGTATCAAACATTAAAACAGGTAAGCATCTATTTGAATCCGTTATCTCACTTCAATTCGTTGCTTTCTATGGCTAAATTAGTTCAGATCAGAGTAAATGGAAATTAGCCTTGAAGAAACTCTCGCAGGAGAAAGATATCTGAAGTTCTTGCAAAATGATCTAGTTCCAGCGCTTGCAGTAATTTTCTCAAACGAGAATGATCCTGACATTCCAGATAACACATCTGGTTTCAGCAAGACGGAGCACCTCCCCATTATGCGCGTTCAGTTCGTAAATATTTAGACGTCATCTTTCCTCAGAGGTGGATTGACAGATGAGGACCGATATAATGGCCCGCGAAATCCCCAGATCTTACACCACTTGATTCTTTTTATGGGGTTATTTAAAATCAAAAGTTTACTGCAGAAGACCAAACAATTTAGCCGAACTACGAGATCGCATTAGAGATGAAATGGGATCCATTACCCCGGAAGTCATTCAGAATGTACAAGAAGAATTTGTACACAGGCTTGCATATTGCCAAGAAGTTGATGGACGGCATTTCGAACACTTAATTTAAAATTGTATTTGCTTATTAAAGAAATTTTCGTTTATTTATTGTGAAAAATACATTTTTCATTTTGTAACATTCAATTGTCATTTACTCAAAAATTTTGTTATGTAAGGTGGCAACATTTTTATACCGTTAAATCGACAATGAAAAGCTCTCTGAAAATACGTTGATGACGTCATTACTAAAAAACAAATGACATCTGAAAATAGCCGTTCCCTCAAAAATGTGTGTTTTTATTAAACAAAATCGACCTGTTCGAGGATTTTTTCCAAAAAATTTTTTGTTTCACATTTACTGAATTGATTCCATACTTTAGGCGCGCACTGTATATCTTATCTTACTTTGGTGTGTTGTCTTCCATTAGCTGGCCTAAAGCCTAATAATCTGTCAAAACTCAAAAAAACATTAGGTTTATATCTTAGAAGTACAAACCTACTAGTATGACTGACTAAGGTTTTTCTGTCATCCTTAAGTATACTGAGGCATACATTTTTACTGACGTACTAGATATTATATTTAGTTAGTTAGTTTGGCTTTATTATCTTTGTTACCTTGGACTATCTTGGCACACATTAAATTTGGCACTTATAAAATATAAAACGTTTTTCCTTTTTCCTATAAAATGAACTTAAAATGCCTTGTGAGGTTTCGCACTTTAACCATCGACTTGTGCATTTTGTGTCGTACATGTGTCTCACATTTGAAGTGCATATCTTGCTTCGTTTACGAATTACCAATAATCAAGGAAAGAAGAAGTGTATTACCCTCTTTTAACCCCTTAACCGATTAAGCTCTAAATCTAATCAACTCTAGGCCTCAAGGTACATAAGTGTTTCAAATGATATCTAGTTATCGTGTACACAAAAAAGGGTTAACAGTTAACTCAGACCGATAGACAGAGCTAGTCACGAGGTGTAAAAATGTTTGCCATTTGTTTTTATTTTTAATATATATCTTATCTTACTTTGGTTTGTTGTCTTCCATTAGCTGGCGCCCAACATTTTTTTTTTCAGGTTACAGCTCTCTATAAAAAAAAACACGTACCCACGACTCGCCTGAGTTAGCTGAAAGCGTTCTGTAAGCTCTTGGGGTAGTTGCCAATAGTATACCCTAGGGTTACATTGCAAATTTTACTTAGTTGCTCTATTATGATAAAAAAAAAAAAAACATAAAATGAAATTCCACCAGCTACCACTAATCAAATTACAAGAAAGTTATTTATACATTCCGAAAAATTCTTACATTAAAAAAACTTTAATGGTTACAACCCGAGCAAGGCGTAGTCGTCGCCTCCGCTACGTTTTACATCCAGCGAAATACGATACCTAATTGCTCTTTGTCCGCCCGTCTCCTCAAAGCCACATGAGTGAATACCTTGGCCGCCCTGAGTACTACTAAAAAATTCCATTTAGGTTTCGCGGGAGTCCTGTACAGTTTTTATTTTGGGAAGACGTGGGAAATCGTTCTACGCGTAATTTAGTTTTGTTTTCTTTTTCTGTGTAGGGGGGGGAAGGTTTTAATGAATCATTTGCAGAAAGGTTTGACCTCCGTCATCTTTGACATTGAACTCTTTAATAAGCTGCTGACCACTCGAACTTACAATAGAGACGTTTAGGCAAAATTTAAAGTTCAATATTTTTAACAGGAATGCAAATTTTTGAACGCGGCTTGCAAATTTTAAGAGCTAGTTTTTTTCGGATTAAGCTGCATGACGTATATTTATCGTAGGACCATAGGTTTATTGTATACGGGGTGACCAATGAAGTCATGCAAAAAATCAAAAACCTTTTATGAGTGAAATTTCCGCAAAAAAATGTTTTTGGTCGTTGCAATATGGTTCGTTACTAAGGTAACATCAATATATCTAGACGTTTTTGTCAGTTTTTGGATTAAGGCCCTTAGGCTTTGTACACACTACTCAACATAAAATTTGGGTAGCAAAATTTTTAAAATGCTATAACTTGACATTGGACTGACGGTTCTTGATGATTTTTGTGGATTTGGTATCTTTATTTCACGTAGATTTTCTCTGGTCTAAACATTTTATTTGAGGGTTGAAATTTACACATTATACCGGGTCGATAATAAACAAAAACGTAGCGACACTAACACATTTATTATATATATTGGTTAACAACGGCCAAAAGTCAATTCTTTAAAAAAATATAATTCTAAACCTAATTTTAAAGTTCCTGCAATCCCTAAAACCACAGTGTACTGTAATAACAAAGATTAAGTATGTATGGATACCTAGTGGTAATTGGTATTGGTCATTTTTGATAAATAAAAAAAATAACCTGAAAAAACATAAATTGTCTGTCCATTTTTGTTTTCAACCCACTGCGTTAAAGATGGGAATTTTCGGAGTTTACAATGAAATTGGGTTATTGTTGGTAACAGCGTGTTAAAAGGACGAGATCATTGAAAGCAACCGGCAAATATCAATGGAAAAATGCCAAGTGTCCTATCTTTAAATACCTAATCTTTGGTAATAATTTACCCGAAATTAGGTACACTAAATAAAAACAAAGAGAAACTAATATTCTATTGGTACTCCTGCTCGACGTATTACTTCCCGACATCGATTTGGTAGAGTATCCACAAGATTATTTATAAAATCTTGTGGAATATTCTCCCATTTTTCACGAATGGCCTCACTAAGCGTTTCTAAGGTTTCAGGGGGGTTCATCACGAGATCTTACTTTAAGTTTTAAATAAGACCAAACGTGTTCGATGACATTAAGATCCGGAGACTTTGCAGGCAAGTCCATCCTATTGATGTTCTGTTCTATAGATATATGTAGATACAGAATAGATAGATAGAAATTCTGGGCCGTAATTTCGAGCAAAAGGAACAACAATAGGTTCCAAAATTTCCTCCTGATAAACAGTAGCATTAACGGTTTGGTTGGTAATGAATATCTCGATTTTACCATTTCTTATGATACCTCCCCACACTGTAGCACCTCCGCCACCAAATGCCTCTTGAGGGGCCATATTTTCCTCCAAATATCGCTGATTTGGCCTTCTCCAAACTAACATTCGGCCATCGGAGTGAAACAAATTAAATCTTATTTCGTCAGTAAATAAACAATGGCTCCACTCTGCATTACCCCAATTCGCATGCCGATTTGCCCATGCCCGCCTATTCGCTCTATGGTGCACACATTTTGCTCTGAGACGGGCTCTATAATTTAAAATGTTTGCCATTATTTAAGTTTTTGTAAAAATTAATTCTCACCTCAAGTTGTTTTTATTTAATGTTCTTCTCACTGTCCTGTCCGAAACTCTCACTCCAGTTTGTTGTCTTAAAGAGTCATTAAGTTTTCTAGAGTTCTTTGTTCTATTCTGCATAATTTGTCTCATTAAAATTCTTTCGGTTCTTGGGTTTATTTATTTTTTTTTCACCCCCATGCCCATAATTATGATCACCAGTATTATGTTCACCAGTTCGACGCGGCGCTTCAAATTATAAATTGTTTTTCGGCTGACATTGTAAATGTGCGCAATTTGCTCTTTTGGCATTCCTTCGTTAAGAAGTCGAATGCAATTTTCCCTTTCTGCCGTGGTTAAACGCCTCATATTAGGTAATTAAAATTTACAAAATTATAACATTGAAATGTGTCAGATTATTTCTAGATTAATGTTAACAGTTTTTAATTCCATAGCAACAAATTTGTTTTTCCAATGCCTACTTTGAAATTGACGCGTCGCGTAGAAATTACACCCGATCATAATTATGGGCATGGGGGTGGACAAAGAACTCTGTAAAACTGAATGATTATTTGAGACAACAAACTGGGGTGTGATTTTCGGACAGAACAGTGAGAAGAAAGTTAAATAAAAACAACTTGAGGTGAGAATTTATTTTTACAAAAACTTAAATAATGCCAAACCTTAGAGCGCATCGTACCCTTCGTTTTTGTTTATTATCGACCCGGTATAATGTGTAAATTTCAACCCTCAAATAAAATGCATAGACCAGAGAAAACCTACGTAAGATTCCAAACCCGCAAAAAATCATCAAGAACCGTCAATCCAATGTCAAGTTATAGCATTTTAAAAATTTTGCTACCCAAATTTTATGTTGAGTAGTGTGTACAAAGCCTAAGGGCCTTAATCCAAAAACTGACAAAAAAGTCTAGAGATATTGATGTTACCTTAATAACGAACCATATTGCAACGACCAAAAAAATTTTTTTTTGCGGAAATTTCACTCATACAAACTTTTTGATTTTTTGCATGACTTCATTGATCACCCCGTATATAATAAACCTATGGTCCTACGATAAATATACGTCATGCAGCTTAATCCGAAAAAAACTAGCTCTTAAAATTTGCAAGCCGCGTTCAAAAATTTGCATTCCTGTTAAAAATATTGAACTTTAAATTTTGCCTAAAAGTCTCTATGTGTAAGTTCGAGTGGCCAGCACTTTATTTCACCTCCTTAACTCCCTTAACCTCTGACTTTTTAATACGATTCGACTTATTTAGCTTTTTGTCTCCTTGACTTCTTTGATATTTGTGACCCCCTTGACTCATCTAACATTTACGACCTCCTTGACGTTGACTAATAGGCCTCCTTGTCATCTCTGACATAATTATTCACTTTAACCTCCTCCTCGATCTTGGCCTCCTTTTTGGGTTCATAACATTTTTGACCCTCTGTTCTCATTAACCTCCTTATATTCCCCTAGCCCTCCTTTTGCTGCCCCTTTCCCCGTTAATCTCTTATAAAACAACAGAAAATCACACTACAGAAATTGACACTACCCTTTAGGAATCATAACTATTGTGTTAGAGGGAGAGAAGACATGGAAATGACGTGAAACACATAACCAAACCCTGTGACAGACGCCACAATTGCCACAAACGGGATTGCCACAAACAGGCGTAGATAATAGGTATTGAAGTAATCGTCATCTCTCACCTGGCGCTTTACCCACTGATCTATCGCTGCGGAAATGATCTCTTATCCATATCCCCATTATCTATTTTTATTGGCCTTGTCCTCCTTCACTTCTATTTGTTCTCCTTGTCTTCTTTAACCTCCTTTTGTTCGCCTTAATATTCCTACCCATTTTTCCTCCCTTTTAGCTTATTCTTCTAAATCTCCATTTGTCCTCCTTGTCGTTTTAACATCCTTGTGTTCATCTTGTTCTCTTTAACCCCATTTTTTTAGTTCTTAACCTCCGTTGCTACTTAAGCTCATTTTCCTCATTAATCTCCTTGTTCTCCTTACCCTCTTTTTATCCTCTTTTCCTTCCTTTGTCTTACCTTTGTCCTCCATTTTCCATCCTTTTGTCCTCCTGTCCTCCTTCCGTTTTTCTTTTATCCTCCAATGTCCTTGTCCTCATTAACATCCATCTTATTCTCTTGACATCGTCTTGACAGCCTCTCAACATCCTTTTGTCCTTCCTGTCCTCCTTAACTTTATAAAATTAATCCTTAACTTTAAACATGTCTTTGTTGTCCACTTTTATCTTATTACCCTCCCTGTCCTCGCTTATCAACGAGATCCTTGACCTCATTGACATTCTTGACTTCCATTGGTTCTCCTTTCCCTCATTAACTACTTTTCAACAACAAGTCTCTTTCTTGCCATTCATCACTTGTATGCTTCTTGCACTTCTTGATGTCAACCAATTTATTTCATGGCGTCCATGACATTGTCCTTTTATCCTTTTGTCCTCTTAAACCTCATTATTAGGGTCCGGAAAGTGTAACACAATGCAGAGTTAAACTGCGTTCAACTATCCCGAGCACCTGACCAGCGTACTATGGCGTACTACAAGTGCCAGTGCGTGTTACTAGGCACGATCAGTGGCATATGTATGCACGGACAAGAAATACACGAGTATAGAATTTACAAGGCGTTTAAAAATACAGTTTATAGTTTAATTATTTAGAGTTGTATAGTGTCGACCCTGCGTTATGCCACACATTTCCGGACCCTACTCATTGCCCTATATTTATTTATCCTCCTTCTTCTCCTTAATTACTTGTCCTTCTTGTCCTGTTGGACAAAGTAATTTTCTTGTCACATTCTTGTCATTCATCTTTTTTTGACCTACTTGATGTGAACCAGTTTTTCTTTGGGACAACAGATAACATCATCAGTCACTTTTTTAGAGTTCCGCCGACTTATTGATTACTAAAATTTACGTTAAGATATTTTATTTGTCCTATTTTAAATACTAACCCCCCTCAATCCCTTGCCCTATTAATATAAAATCTTTACGTTTCGATAATTAAGTGTAAAATGCCATTTTGGTCATATGCCATTTGTTTGTCACACAGTGTTATGGCATTATTAATGCACAAACTCAGAGCTCTCTAATTAAAAGACTAATATACAAGGTGTGTAAATTAAGTAATGAGGTTGGCAACGTAGCGCCCGATCTAGCGACACTGCGGAGACGGGACTTGGAAGGGCGGTAGGTTAACATGTAATGCACCTTCAGTCCAAGTTTGAACTCGATAATAATCATTTGTTTGTCTTTGCGACTGTTTTCGTAAACCGGTTTCTTCTAGTGCGTTTTAAAAATGAGTGACATTAATTTTGAGTAACGGTGTGCTATCAGGTTTTACTTCAGACTTGGACACACCGCAACGATTACTTTTGCAAAACTTCAACACGCCTACGGAGACAGTGTTTTTTTCAAGAGGCTAGATTTTTCGGGGGTTTATGGCATTCTCAGAAGGAAGAGAGTCAATTGAAGACGATCCACGCAGCGGAAGGCCTTCATCTTCAAGAATTGATGAAAATGTCGATAGAATACGGGTCGGAAATATGTCGGTTGACGAAAAGAATTATCGGGGAAAAGTTATATTTGAATTTGAATTTGAAGAGTTATGTTTGAATCACTGTTCATCAGATTTTGACTAACGAATTGGGGAAGAGAAAAATCTGCGAAAAAATGGTTCCAAAAAACCTTTCTCTGGAACAAAAGGACATACTAAAGACCAAAAAGGAAAGAGGAGAGAAAGGCATCTTGACCTTTTGGAATCGTTTGAAAATGATCCCCATTTTATGGAACGTGTTATTACTGGTGATGAGACTTAAGTGTTCCATCATGTTCCATCACGACAATGCGCCTTGTCATACAGCCATTTCAGTAAAGGAGTTTTTAGCCAGTAAAAACATTCCTGTGGCTCCTCAGCCTCCTTATTCGCCTGACTTGAATCCTTGTGACATTTTTCTCTTCCCAAGATTGAAAATTGGAGATTGAATTGAAGGAGATTGAGGATTGAAGATTGGTCACCGACCAGCCGAAGGATATTCTAGTATATGAGTTCCAGCAGTGCATGAGGAACGGAAGAACTATCTCCAGCCTTGTGTGGATTCTCAAGGAAGTTACTTTGAAGGAGACAACACTGAATTGTAATTCTATTTGAATAATTTTTTTTTAAAAATCAGTCTCATTACTTAATTCACACACCTCGTAGCTCATCATCTGTAAGAATAATAATCTGTCAAAAGCTCAAAAGAACATCAGGTTTATATCTTAAAAGTACAAACCTACTAGTGCGACTGATTAAGGTTTTTCTGTCATCCCTAACCCTTTCGCTGCTCTAAACGTATATATACGATTTCCAGTTTACTGCTCCGCACGTAAATTTACGTTACGGCTCTAAAAATTATTTGTTAGCGTCTGACTGCTCCTATCGTATAAAGACGAGAAACTAATGGTGGGTTCATGCAGAAATTTTTAGTAATAAGAATAAGAATAGTAATAAGCATAAAAGTTAAACCTTCGTTTTATAATGACCCAGTTCATGCAGTAAACATAATTTTTAGTAATAATTTTAAAAATAAGGATTTGCTGCATGAACTGGGTCATTATAAAACGAAGGTTTAACTTTTATGCTTATTACTATTCTTATTCTTATTACTAAAAATTTCTGCATGAACCCACCATTACTCGTATTAGAAATTGCAATATGTATCTGGCGATCTCAGGTGACTTACTAGGGAAGGGTAGGGCGTGTACAAACAGGCATATCGATACTCTCGGTCACCTCAGTCGTATATATTTATTTGTCTTGAGTCTTGAGTCTAGTAAAAAATGAAAATGACGTGTCATTATACCGCCGCTGAACTTACTGATATCTTAGCTCATAGCGACAGTGACGAAGATTTTGAATTGCCCAATGAGACTGATTATGGTCCGACACCAACACCGAAGATATTCCTGCGGATTCAAACACAGTCACAGGTAATAATAATCTGCTCACAGAACCAAAACGTAAAACTCCAGATATTGATATAGTAAATTATTCGTCATCTTCTGAGTCCGAAGATGACGAGAGAGAGTCTGTTGTTATAGATAAAGTTGACAGAACTACAAATGAAGCTGTAACAAAGCCACGCTGTATTTTAGACTACAATGACAATATGGGCGCAGTAGATAGAAGTGACATGGTCTTAAGGGGGTATTCTAGTCTAGAGGCATGAATTTCGGGCGGTTTTTTGAAGCTCTGTACAAACGAAACAAAAAATATTTTTACTATCCATTTTTTTATCATTTGTTTATTGATATTTTAAAATAACATAAAAAATTAACTCAAAAAAAAAAGACTCAAAATTGACAAAGTTATGAGCTGGCAAAGTGGGGGGTCCAAAAAAAAGGGTGTCCTGGCGTGCATGATTTCAACCCTTCTGGTCAACTTAAACAAAAAAGCCGTACGGATTCTTAATTAGTATAGATGCCCCTATAGCCCGAACCTTGGAAAAGTCAAAAAATTTTGTTTTCATAAAATGGCGGCTGTTTGAAAAAAAAAATCTATTTTGCATGTTTTTTTAACAATTCCGATTTTTTTTTAAATAGTAAAATTAAAAATTTTACTGATTTGATCTGAGCGTGCTTGAGGCGATAGAGGAATGTATAAAGAACATTCGCACCAAATTTCAAATAAATCGGTTCATTAGAACTTGAGATATCGTGCACGCCAACTCGAAAAAAGTAGTTTTGAGAAAAACGCGTTTTGAGACAAGTTTCCTGCAATTTTATTCAGTTAGCTCGTCCACGTTGCTTGAAGGCTGGCTCAAAACTAATTTGAAATAAATACCAAGAAGAAAAGATTCCGACTAAATACGTTTCGTGTTTCGTAAGTACTCGAGCAGCGTCTACTGTCTATTGTTCATTTGTTCCGGTCGGACCGGAGCCGATGCTGCTTAACAAAAATGGCTGTAACTCATAAAATAATTGAAATTTTGAAAAAATCCTTTTAAGGGCGTATTCTTGAATGTCTAAACTTTGGAATTATGAACAAAAAAAAAATTTCGATTTTTTCAAATTTGTAGACTAGAATACCCCCTTCGTTCGGTCGACTGTGTGCGAAAAAAACATCAAATGGTACGAAATTTTTTTTTTTATTTAAGGGACTTATCACTTTTCAATGCACATGCATTATATAAAACGCAAACAGGGAAAATATTTCAATCTCTGATTTTCATCTGCTAACTGTGATAAAAAATATCTTAGAAATATACCACACCCCACAAACTGAATCAAGACCTGGTAGAAGCTCAGAACGTCACTTTCTCTCTCTTTATCTTCTTCTTGAAGTGCCTATCCTCTGTGGATGTTGGCTATCACATTGGTCCAAATTATTTTATTCACTGCCGCTCTGAATAGAGCTGTTGATGTCATTCCGGTCCATGTTCGTAAATTTCGCAGCCACGATATTCGTCTGCGTCCAGCTGACCTTCGACCCTCTATTTTCCCCTGTAGGATGAGTTGAAGAAGGTGGTATTTTTCGTTTCGCATGATATGTCCGAAGTATTCCAATTTTCTGCGTTTGATATTTGGTAGGTATTCTAGTTGTCCACCGATGCGTTGCAATACCGTATCGTTTGACACGTGGTGTATCCATGGTATTCTGAGTATGCGGCGATAGCACCACATCTCAAATGCATCTATGCGCTTACATGAGGCATCGGTAAGGGTCCACGCTTCTGCCCCATATAGGAGGGTTGAGAGTACATAGCATTTTAAAATTCTTATTCTGGTATGGATGTTGAGGGACAGGTTGCACAGTATGTTACGCATCTTGTTAAATCTCTCTTATCCCGTTAACAAAAATGAAAAAAGCGGCCCAGAGAAGATGTGTTGTGTGCGCCAAACATGACAAACGTAGTGATACAAGATATTTTTGTAACAAATGTAATGTTCCGTTTTGCCTACTTATATGTTTCTAAAGATACCATACTAATAAACATTAGTAAATAGCTACACGTGTTTTTGGATTTTAAAAAGGGTAAAAACACTTATAAATGCCAGATTTTACAGCATTTTGAATTATATTTTTACTTTCTATATAGGCCTATACTGCTCTGAACGTATATACGAGTATACGCGACGGCTGGAAAAATTGCGCACACGAGGCACCACCGCTGAATACAATCCCACAGGGAAAGGGTTAAGGATACTGAAGCATACATTTTTACTGACGTACTAGATATTATATTTGTTTAGTTTGGCTTTATTATCTTTGTTACCTTGGACTATCTTGGCACACATTAAAGGAGGGGTTTCGATAAGACCCTTTAGCGGCCCCCCAAAATCATGTTTTTTAAAGGTTATTATCTGAATCATTCTTATTTTTTTTTATAATGTGAAAAGTATAAAGTTTTTAAAAATACATATATTGTTTGTGTTATTTAATAGGATCTTTATGAAAAGAACCACTTAACTTGAATTCTTTTACAAAAACACGTGATTTTTGTGGTTTTTGCAATCTTTATCTAGTTATTTCATATACAGCGCAACCGAGTAACAAAACGATTTTCATATATGTGGTGCACAAATACATAAGCTATTACATATATAAAAACTGACGTGTTACTATACTGCGCTCATGGTAAAAAATAAATTAATTGGATTTCGGATAATCATAACATAGTATAAAACAAAGTCGCTTCCCGCTGTCTGTCCCTATGTATGCATAGATCTTTAAAACTACGCAACGGATTTTGCTGCGTTTTTTTTTAATAGATAGAGTGATTCAAGAGGAAGGTTTATATGTATAATACATGCATAATATAGTAGAGAAACACTGATAATTTTAGAGGTTTCTAATGTGATGTCGTAAATAAACACATTTTTTTCCGCTTACATTGCAAACGCTGGCTGAACCCTACGAGATAGATCAAAATAATGTACTACAATATTGTACACCTTAAAAAGGTCTACAAAAAAAGTCCGCGATGGTATATGTCTATCTCTTAGGGATAACCCACAATAACCATTTTTTATATTTCCTTTATTTATATATGATTTAATATATTAGCTAGTGATTACTAGCTAATATTATCCCAAATTCTCAAGTTCCATACATTGGGGACTATGTAAGGATTATATGTAGTATTTTGAATGCATTCCGGCCGCCAAGAATCACAGATGATCAAAGTGCTGCAATAATTGCAGAAAGAATGTTAACTATCTAAATATCCAAATGAATTACGGAATAAAGTAATACAGGAAAATTGGGCAAGAAAAAGGGTTATTTGGCAAGAAGTGACGGATGATGCGTTATCGGAATTTCCGTGTTTAACCATCGAAGAATTGAAACATTTAACCTTAGGGGTTTATCAGTTGAAACAAGCTGATTCATGCGCTACTGAGCATGTTGATAATCAAGGACTATATAAGTTTTTTTTTACAAAGAATATCCCGATATCATAAGAGTTCTAATCCAAAGTCGTCATATCTCATCAAAAATATATAACTTATGGATACAATATCATCCTACTGGAGTTACATCTTGGTATTGCCAGTGCAAGGTTGGAGCACGTGTTGTTGGATGTTGTGCTCACATAGCTTCAGTGTTGTGGTTCCTTAGCTATTATAGGCATTCGGAGCGTCAACAAGTAAAGTACTCTTCTCACTACGAAGATTGTATTCAAGATGCTGCAGCTGGATGGTCAGATCAAGAAGAAGAGGACTCTACGTAATATATTAATGTTTTTTGCACCTTGTATTACTTTGCTTTGTCAAAAAAAAAAAACGATAATTATAATATTATTTAGTATATTTTGTCACTTCATTCTCATCAACTATAAATCAAACATATACCTTAAACACATAAATAGAGCGAATATTGGATAATGATATATATATTTGTAAATTTTAAGTGTAGTCCTATAAACACAATATTAAAATAAAAAAATTTCAGGGGGGCCGGTAAAGGGTCTTATCGAAACCCCTCCTTTGGCATTTATAAAATATAAAACGTTTTTCCTTTTTCCTATAAAATGCCTTGCGAGGTTTCGCGGTTTAACCATCGACTTGTGCATTTTGTGTCGTGCATGTGTCTCACATTTGAAGTGCATATCTTGCTTAGTTTACGAATTACCAATAATCAAGGAAAGAAGACGTGTATTACCCCCTTTTAACCACATAATCGATTAAGCTCTAAATCTAATCAGCTCTAGAACTCAAGGTACATAAGTGTTTCAAATGATATCTAGTTATCGTGTACACAAAAAAAGGGTTAACAGTTAAGTCAGACCGATAGATATATAAACAGAAATTTGGTTTTGCTTAAACTTAAATTCTGGACATTTCAGAACATTTTAGGCTTATTCACCCAATACAAATTAAACAAAATATTCATGATTACTGTACTTCTACTCCACAACGTGGATGTGGAATTATGTCAACCCGACAGTTAAACGACCTATCACAAAATAAAAAAAAATGTAGGCTGCCGTTTCAAAAATATATAGATGACGTCATCCCTCATAAACACACGCCTACTAAGAATTGGATGTGACGCTAAAATGTGTGTTGTGATTAAACAAAATCGACATGTTTTTTTTGCCAAAAAAAAAACAAATACTATAGCATTGTTGAATTTGTTCCATCGTTTTATTGAAACACGATTTTCCCACTATATGTGCAGGTATACTATCGAAAAATAGCGCCCCGTTTAATGCCATCCGAACCTGTTGAACTCTAGTCGAGGCCAGCCATGGGCCATGTTAATCTCCGAGGGTTAAACTATGAGCTAAATTACCGGTTAAATTTGGTGTGTTTTTGTCACCGCGTTTGTTCGATATAAATCTCTGCCATTTTGAGTAATACGCACATTTAAGTCTAAAAGATATAATATAGGGCTTTAATCCGTGTGGAGGACGTTTCCTAAATTTGTAATGGAATGAAGGATGAATAATTTCCTCTATCGATTTGCTAGTTAACCCTTTTCTGCACAGGATTACGCAAAGTAATAAAATCGATATAAGAGGGTTGCTAAAAAACTGTGCTGTCCAATGGTGTACAATGATGTGGTGGGGGAGGGGTCCACGCTAAACAAATTTAATTTATTTAAATCTTTCTTATGCTTTCTTATGTTAAATACTTTAATCTTTTTCGGATATTATTCTTCAAAAACAAGGTTATTCCTAAACGGCTGAATATTTTTCATAAACATTAATATTTTTCTACATGTTTGAATTGTTTGATACTTTGTGTGCTTACCTTTTTTTGTTTTTTTTTTTCTTTTGTTTTTTTTTTTTTTACCTCTGACATTTTTGAACATTTTGATCTCTTTGAAAGCGTTGGCATTTGTGTTGACATTTTTGACGTATTTCTCTATCTTTTCTCTTTATCTTTTTCTTCACCTCTCATCTTACCTTTTGACCTCTTTGATATCTTTAACCTTTTTCATATTTCTTTCAGCGCTTTTGACCAGTCATCGTTAACATTGAACTCTAATATCTCGTCTCCTTAACCTCCTTGATAGTACCATCCAAAAGGAGGTTATTGGTATTGGAGGTTACAATACCAATAACCTCCTTTTTAATACCATTCGACCTCTTTAGCTATATCTTAAGATTAGATCCGAATATCCATCAACAAAGTATTACTGGCACTGTTACAAAAGAGGATTTTTTGGTTTGATAGCCCTTCGTGGAACGTGGTCGACAATATTTACTTTAGAGGTTTTTTTTCCAAATATGTATCCGATCTTCCATTGCTTAGGAGCCATAGGTAGCGTAAAACATATTTACAGAAGACATATCAACGTGTCATGGGAAATATCAAAGAAGACATACGCAATAAACGTGTGGCTGAGAGTAGACGTAACAACATATTTTTTGCGGTAATAAAGTCATTAATGTTCTGATATGAATTTTAGATGTTTCAGATATTTCGCCCCCAATATTGATAGCTAGTAAACGGGTTTTACAAATAACGGCTAAAAATATAGAAATAGTACTAACATGTACACTACTATCCTGTATAGATGTACACAATAATAATATACTGATGTTAGTGACAACAAACAACTGTTAGTGATACAAACAAATATGCGAAATTCGTGAAAATAATGTGTTAGTGTGTTGTTTTCTGTCCATGTGAATTATTTTAAATTTGCACCTTTAATTTCAGTAGATGTGGTACGATAATTTTCCTTCTACAACCCTTTCGTTCTACAATCATATACAGTACGAATCACTAATGTGTACATAACAGAATGAAGGGGAATTGATAAGTTAACTTCTACCTTGAATAGATGCCATCACCGCCTAAACATGAGGCGGGAACCAAATGGCAATTTTTAAAAAAAGTGCGTCATTTTCGTATAAACAGGCTTTGAAGTTTTTTGCAAAAAATTTTGCAGTTGAGGTGCCATTTTGGATGCACAGGGGAGAAAAATCGATATTTAAACAATGCATCCTTTAAGTTTAGACATTTATTCCACAGGTTACTGAGGTTCCAGGTCCATGGCAGACCCAAAATCCCTTGAAAAATTGATTTAAAAAAAAAATTGTCGAAAAAATCGTGTTTTTTTTGTAAAAATACTGTTTTTTTGCCTATTTAACAATTTTTTAGACAAATTTAATTGACGCCATCGGAAAGGGCGTCTTTATCTTTCAAAATATGTCCCCTAAAAATTTTTCTCTCGCGAATAGGAAAAGTTCTGAGGCACCGAAGAGCGATATGCTTCGAGTGGCATTCTGGGCCAAAACGGGTTAAGGGAAACCCCAGGAGCTCATAGCACTCGAAAGCAGAAAAATACGTATACTCCGGTAGTACAGGTATTTTTTTTAATTACAATAATAAATATGAAAGAGGTTAAAATTAATGAATATGACATCTATTGGAAATTCTAGATGTAATGTTGCTGCTATGATTTTGCAAAATTGCATGTTTGTAGAATACTGCAGGAAATTATGCGTTATGAAATAAAAAAAGTTTTTAGAAGAACGCTGAATTTTTGAAACATATTTTCTACATATTTTGACAAGCACTAAACCTAACTTAAACTTACAGAATTACAGATGAACTGCATTAAAGTTTTCTATTTAAAACCTGTGAATATTATTTGACTTACTCTTTACGTCGAACAGAAATGATCCATTTCTTTTTTCTTTCAACTTCCCATGGGCGATTTGGAAATGAATAAAAGTGTAATTCCGGGTTTGTGTTTCGACGATTAGTGCAACCCGGGGCGCAACAAGCTTGCCCAGTATTTTTTACACCACTTTTGTGCATTTTACGTGTTATGAAATGTTTATTTCACATGAAAAATTGTTTTTCAATCTTTGTTTATCGTAGTTTATCGGCGTGATGAAGTTTGTTTACCACTTAATTTTTGACACGTTCTCACCACTACGCGGCGCCACTATAGTCACTACACAAGCGTATAGTAGAGCTCTTTGGGTTGAAATTTGAAGTAGCATTTTATATTTGTCTAGTTACTGATTAGGATAGTGCGTTATTACGAGGGTATTATAGAAACGCTACAAACATTTTATGACAGGCTAGGTTACTGTTTAGCTGAAGAAGGGGGCCTATTTGAATATTTATTATAATTGCATTTATTTTCTTTGCCTGAACTGTTTATTTTGTTATTTGTAAGTACGGACATAACGCGTTTTTTTTAGGGCCGAATCTTTCGGCCCATATTAACTTTATACTAATAACTATTCAATATCGTTATTTGTCAATGATTTTACCTACGTATGTAAGTTAAAACGCATACGCCAGTACATTCTCCTCAAATAGCTATCCCCTGGATGTTTGTTTTGACATGTGCAGATGATACTAACATGAACTTGATGGTTACATCAGAATTCCGACGAACGCAACAGAGGCGGACTCAGGTCACATTATTACAAAACGATAGTTCACAGGAAATACTTCGTAATACACTAATTAATACTCAAGTAAACGTACTAACATAAAATTTGGGCCTAAAACGCGAAGAAACTTGATTCACAAGTTATAATTTTAATTACCAGTTATAAAAGTGAACCATACACTATCCGTATTGTTGCCATAGATCACAAGTCGATGATAGCAGTATATTAGAAAAAAATACCTGGTAATGTCCTTACTGTAGCATAATGAGCTATATTATTGCAACTTTCTTCGTCTCTTGTTAGACAATTGCTGTTTTCTTACAATTGATTTGGTATTAGTTAATGAATTGTACCTTTAAACTGACGAAATATTCGAGTTTTACTTGTCAGTTTTTTATACCTGCCAAACAGGTAATTGCAACAGGTCTGCCCTTGGAATACAAATACATCATACCTGTTATCATAAAATTCTGATAATCTTATGTACGATGTCTTCCTGTTTTAAGGGTACACCTGTTACAAATACATGTTTCCATAATACCTGTTTTAAGACAAGTAAGCTCAAGCAATGCAGACAGTCGGTGTTTCTGAATAACCCAAGCGATATGTATGTACATTATTAACACATTTTTACTCATGTCTTTTAGGTCTCTCATATGTCCTTCCGTCAAATCATTGACGGAAGGACATACGAGTCCGACCCTGCATTGTGGCACGCTCTCTGGACTTTAGTCATTAAAAGTGTCAACTATCATCCATCTTTATATCATTAGTAAGATTCGGAATGTTTGTCTGCCCGCGTATAAAACAGCATAAGAGTATCCCGCGTTCCCGCGGTGGGATGGCGCACTACTGCGCATACGCGGACTGCAGCGATTTCAGGAAGGGTGTTTATAGTGTTTGTAAGCCAAAACAATGTTTATAAATTTAAAAGAATCCCAAAGTTGTTCTGATGAGCGGATTTAAGTTTTCAAAAAGGATTCGAAATCTTGAATGATTTTTTATAGTTACAAAAATTTTCAGGTTGCTCAAGGCTTTTTTTAAGTTTCTATAATGTTTTGACAAGTCGCATTATTTTCATAAAGGTCCTGGATTGCAAAATTATTGTGCAAAAACTGTTAGGGTCATTCCATATGAAGTTGTCTAATTGTAGAAGCCGACCCATTTGAGATTTTGCTGTAACTTTCAGAGACTCTTCTTCTGCCATATTTCCCCTTCAAAATGCCGCCTCAAGCGGGTAGATATCTTAGAAAGGAAAAGTTTTAGAGCTAAATTTGATAAAGCATAAAAATGACGATTTTTTTAAAGTTTTAATTTGAATAGGCGGAAACGAGTTTGTAAAAATTAAATTCGCGTAAATTTTGTTCTTTGGGACCCTAAAGAAGAGTTTCTCAAAGTTACAGCAAAACCTAAAATGGGTCGGCAACGATTTTTTTATTTTCAGACGATTTTATATGGAATGACTCATTAAACCGATTTGAATGAAATTTGGAGTGCTGTCTTATATCAAAAAGTTTTCTGAGCCGTGATCTGAAGGTCGTCGTATGTATATTCTATGTGGTTGAAAAAATTTAGGAAAAACTGTGCTTTTTTCAATTTTTCCCATTTATTGCTTTTTTTATTTCTAGTATGTCACACCGAATGTGAAAAGTTATTAACACAACTTTTTTCTTTATTCAACTTGTCTCTAAAATTGATAGTTCTCGAGTTATCTGGATATGGGAGTTATCTGGTGATGAGAAAAACGTATTTACGAGTACCTTGTATTGTGTTTCTAAAAAGCGAAATTACAATAATGATTAACAGCTGGCCTTAACCTCTCGTAATACAAATCCTTGTTTTTCAATGTTACATTCAAAAAGTCGCCCATGTCATCATCTTCTGCGAGATCTGCTAGTTCTGGTGCGTCCTCCTTCTCGCAGAGCCCAAACTTCAATATGAAGATCGTGAAAATCAAACCATATAATGCATATTTTCTCCAGTGTGTCCTCAACGCTGAGAAAGGGAAGAGTTTCTCGGGATCGCTTCCTAACTTTTTCAAAAATTCGAAAGTGAATCGTAATAAACCTCCATCAGCTCATCAAATTGTTCTACACCTTCGCTGGAAGCAGTGGCGTAGATAAAATACGATAGGTCGAATACAGGTGACCGAATAGCGGATAGCTGCCAGTCAAGAATCATCACTTTCGATGGTGACAGTCGATCGTGGTTCTAAAAATACAAAAGTTTCAGAAATATACGAGTATATGGGGCATTCTATGTCAACTAGGACAGTAGTCTGCCCAAAAATAAGCGCTGAAAATGAATAAACGTCGGAAAATGAGTAACAATGCCCATTTTTTTGTCATTTTTTTCAATATTTTCAATATACATCCGCATATCCGAACTCCACATATCCGAACTCACCATATTTCCGAACTTTTTCTCACCATATTTCCGTACTTCCACACAACCGAACTTGTCGCTGTCAAATGTCAAATGTCGCTGTCGAATGACGAATGAGCCAAAAAAACCTTTTGCGCATGCGCCAGCAGTTCGGTTATCCCGAGGTGACGAGAGTTCGGAAATGTGGAATTTTGCGGAACGGAAAAGTTCGGATATGTGGATGTCGAGTGTATTACTTTCGGAAATGGGTTTTTTGAATAAATTAACTTTAATTAATCTAACGTTTTTAGGTAAGCTGAATTCAATTTTTTGAGTCCAGAGTTTAAAAAATCTTAGGATCATGAGATGGGCAATTTTTTAGCCATAATTTTCATTCTGAAAAGATTCCTCTATAAGAGTTTATGGGGGTTATATGGGGGGTGGAGAGAAAAATTGATGAGGTAAATTTTGTTTTTTGCCAAATTTGGTTTCAGTGCATCAAAATACGTAGGAAATGATGGGTCTGATCGCAAAGACAGAACATTTTTTTTTGTAGACCTGGTATTTTTGTTGATCGACATGGCAAATTCGACTTTTTGGTTCTTGAAATTAAAAGATTAAAGGGTGATAATATAGGGCCAATATTTGTCCACTTCCGGTATTTTTGCATTTTTTACCACAATTTTCATTCTAAAAAGATTTTTTGGCCTCAGAGTAACTATTTTTATGTTTATCGACATGGCAAATTCGACTTTTTTTGGTTCTTGAAATAAAAAAAATCAAACCAAATTTTTTTACCACAATTTTCAATATAAAAGAATTTTTTATTTCAGAGAAACGATTTTTGTTTGTCGACATGTAGTCCAGGCGGCGCACAGTGGGCGAAAACGGCAAATTTATTCTCAAAATAAGATAACCCCACAGAAAACTCCGATCATTGTGATTTTTTTTTATTCTACAGGTTTTGGACAGTAGATTAAAGGAAAATTGGTCCGACACACGTTTGAGGTTTAAAGAGGGGGAGGCTTAGGATAGCCCTAGTTATTTTTTCGTTAACCTACCTTTTATTTGACAGATTTAATGAAGAAACTTTATTTCAGGACAAAGATCTCCTAAGAATTTTAGATTATGAAAAATTTTTCATTTTAACTTTTTTTAGTAGATTGCCCAATATTACTCCAGTATAGTTTTTTCTTTATTAGTTTATTTAATTCGAAATATTTAAAAAAAAATATTTTGGCTCTATCTTTTGAACAAAGAATGGGCTAAATCTTGGTTCAAAAGATGAAGATGAAGAAAACTTGGGCCATCATGACCTAAACTTGGGCAATCGAATGACAGTATCAAAAGATCGAAAGCTACAAATTTTTTTTTCTAAATTTTTTTTGAAACACATTTTTTTTGCTATATTTTTTTGAACCAAGGATGGGCTAACGAAAAAAACGTTTGGGCCATCCTGGCCTAACATTGGGCAATCGAATGACAGTGTTAAAACATCGAATTAAAAAAAAATAATTTTCAGTGGTTCTCAACCTAATTTTTTTTTATGTTATAACTTGATTGATATGTGGGCTAACGAAATGAACTGCTGGGCTATCCTGGGCTCATCTTGAGCAAACGAATCATGCGAATTTCGTTAAAAAATTCGCTCTTCGAGGTGCCAACTTCACAGAGCCTATTTGAAGGTCTGGTATATTCATAATAGAGACCCACATCATATATTAAAGGTGTAATTACTATACCTTAACAAAAAAGCCAGAGTAGCAAAGAAACCTTGCAAAAAAAGCAAAAAAGAAGCTCTAGCAGAAGATCTTGGAAACGGGTTGGAAAATATTTGCGAAACATTTTTTTTTTCATAATCACCGGATAAATACAATACCTTGGTGGCCATGAGAACTTTTGAGCCTGTGATCAAGAGGAACAACATACGAGTATAGTATCAACCCAAGCCAATTTCATGGGGGGCTACTTCCCGTAAGAAATGAGCGGAGTCCTTCCGTTTGAAGTTTTATTAATATCATGGCCTTCTACTAGGATCTAGTCCCATGCCTCGTTATGAAAATACGAGAATTTTAAATTCCGCTAGCCGTCACTAGCTAACAGTAAGTTTTATAACAGTTACAAATGGCTTTTCCAAACAACTAAAGAAGTGGGTAAATGCCAATGTTTGTTGTTATATTGTTTTTGCCTACTCTGACTTACACTACTACACGCCACTTATTTGCCTACCTCGTATTTGTACATAAAATTATTATTCCAGCAATCACCGTGCAGGATAACGGCTTCCGGATTGTCCTTATCCATCCTGAATAGATCCAAGGCCAACTCACCCGGATTCTTGTAGAATATGCGTTCCAACTTTTCAGCCAAAGTGAAATCACCTTTTTCTCGAAAAATATCCATCGCCTCGTTGACTGCTTTCTGAACGCTTTTCTGTATGCCTTTGAGGGCAAAAAAGCCTCTCATAAAATCTTTGCTGTTGATCAAGGTTCGAAACTGATCCGGGTGCTGGTCTCTCAGGGCAAAGGACACGGCGTGCAGCTTTCCATATTCCTTTAGGACCGCCTTTTGATGGCTCAGATTTAAGGGTTTCACTCGGTCGTAGAGCTCATACCCGATTTTTTTCAGATTATTCAAAATAAGTACTTCCATGTCATCCATGACGAAAGCTGCATAACAGTTTGGCACAGCGTCGAAAAAATCATTTACTTCATGCTCCTTCTGGAGGGTCACAAAAAGCGGGCAAGACGTTTTTGTAAAAATGTATCTCTGTCTCGAAGGCTACTCTAACAGGAGCTATCTTTCTCGCGTGGTCACTTGGTTTACCGTGTTTTATAACCAAATTAATATTCTTTTTGATGTTGTCCCTTGTCGTGACTGCCACTGTTGCAAATACGATGTCTCCAAAGTATCCGTCACCCTTTTCCGTTTTTCCAGTTAAACTGATCTCGTAATTTTTGAAATTTTTACGTTCTAAGGCCCTTTCAATCCATGACGTCACGTCTGCCTTTGTCACGCTTTTTGGTCCCATGATTGCTAGATTTTAGATTCGTGAAACAGTACTATTTGCAAAACTACGAGTATATGCATATATACGAGTATATGCAGACATATATACTCTATGATAAAGATAAACTATTTACACAAAAATTGATAAAAGTCTGTACATACTCGTATATATTGTACATGCTTTTATCAATTTTCGTGTAAATAATTTATCTGTAATTTTAAATCTGGCAATTTGGCTTTACAAATATTAGTCCAGGATAATGCAGAATAATGGAAGTGGTGAAAACGCGCAGTCATCCCTGGAAACTTTCGTCGTGATTTTTAAATTTCTTATCTCTGAGCAGAAGCCTGCACAAAGTATGTGAATAAATTATTTATAAAACAAAATACCAACCAGGTGTAAATTTGATTATACATACATATATTACACATGCTGTTTTATAAAAGTGTTTGTTAATTACTTCCACATCCAGGTGCTGGAATAAATAGCATTCATGAAAACTTAACAAAAAATGGCTGAATAAGCCTGAAATGTTGAAGAAACGTCGAGGTCTTAGGTTGAAACGAAATAAATTTGTAAAACTGTCTGTCTGTTCACCTTTTTGAATACACGATAACTCGAGAACGCGTGATATCACCTTCAAATTTGAAACACTTATGTACCATGACGAAGTCTGATGCTGATTATATTTTGAGCTAAATCAGTTAGAGGTTGGGGGTTAAATGGGGACAGATCCAACACCAGGTTTATTTCAATATCGGCCACATCCAAATAACATGTTTTGAACACACAGCGAGGACGTAAGCGTTTGCAAAAATCCTTTCCAAACTAAAAATATTGTGGAAAAATCGTTGAACAAGCCAAATTTTAATTTGAGTTGAACATTTTATGCTATAATTAGAATTAACAATAACGTCACCTTTGTACATGATATGTACAAAGTACCTTTGTACGCCATTAATATTTTTCTCCATTTTTCTTTTTAATCCATTAAATTAAGAGATCGAATGATACTAAAAATTCAGAAGTCAAGGAGGATAAGATGAGGAAATTTTATAAAGTCTAATGTCAAAGATGACAGAGGTTCAAAGGGAAATGGAAAAAAGTAAAATATAAATATAAAAATATACATGTCAAAAAAATAGTCCAGAGATAGAAAAAATCATAATGCTCAGAAAGGACAAATATATGATCTCAAAAATGTGAAAAATTGAAAAATGTGAAAAATAGAGTTAAAATGTTAGGGTTTATGAAAAATATGAAAAACATTAAGCATTTATAAATTTCATGCTTGCGAAAAATATTCAGTTGTTTACAAAGAACGTTCATTTTCAAAGAAATAATATTTGAAAATAACATCCGAATATTATTAGACTATTTAACCCAAACATTAGAAAAGGTTAGATCATATGTCATACTTTTTGAACATTCCAAACAAACAATAATGTAGGTATATTACTTCACCTATATACTACTGTGCAATATTTTTTTTATTTTTCAATTGTAATCTTTATTACTTCGACGTCTTAATAATAACGAGCCATCCAGAATAAAAAACGTCATCAAAGTTCGCTGGGCAAAAAAAAAAGATGTGTTTCTGTTCTATCTTTAATTCATAGCCTTATTTAATTGTCAAAGCTGTTACATTATATTATGAGAGTCATTATTTATTTTACAATTTTATTATAATAACTTGTCAAAAGTTTGACATTTCGTTTTGAGCTTCGACGTAACCGCTATTTCTGTCTCTCCCGTTCATAGCCAGATTTGATGACGTTTTTTTAGATGTATCTTTATAATATCACACTTTTAATAATATAACTCTATATTTTAGCGAGTTATTCTAATTAATGTGGAAAAATTGATGTGGAAGTAATGATTCCTCAGGAAGCAGTTTTTTTTAAGATAAATTTTATTTGCCTATTTTTTTACCAACAAACCTTTGTGTTGGATTTTCCTTTCCCATTCTTAGGCCGTCTACCAATTGCTAGGCTATTTTACAAAATGATTAAATATGTGATAGTTGACATAGTCAGGATAAAAATACTGCATTCTATTACAAGTATAACACATGATTGATTATTAATTATGTATGTTCGCTTGTTTCTGTATTGTCTACGATTCTTTCTATGGTTTTGTCTAATAAAAATTAACTCTGTATAATATAATTATTTTCTGCATTTCTAGACAAGGAAAAAAATAATAAATCGTACTAAAAAAACTATAGTGTAAGTGAATTTATAAAAATACATGATTAAGTACATCGTTTTTTGTTCAACAGTACGTGAGTAGGTAGATTTGAAATCAAATAAAAACTATTGTTGATTACTGGTGTCGTGTCAAATTACAAATCCATTGTAAATCCTTACATATAAATACAAAACCCGTCAGAATACAATTACATTGCAACTTTCATTATTAACAGATTTCATTCAACAGTTAACTATTTATTCTTATCTGATTTGTAAGAGCGAGATATTATTTATAGATACATGTGCTTATCTTGGATCTTATTAATGTTAACACTTATAACAAGTATAACAAATACATTATTTGCAGTAATATATCATCATGTATTTAAGACAGGAGAATTATATAATATAATCCATATGTATAATAACGTAAATTACAACATGAAGATGATTTTCAATTTCTTTAGATCATACAGCCCACATATCGCAACTTGAGATCAGAACTACCGCCTGTTAGATCCACATTTTCAAAAATTGGCATTATAAAATTAAATACACACATATGCAGGAAAATTTAACTATGTCCAAGCCTTTAAAAATTTAGAAGAATGTTTTGCAATGAAAAACAATGTCTCGAAATCAAATTCTTGTACAGGGTTCATTATAATTCTTGTACATTCATTATAAATTACCCACCCCTTATTATTGTTATTATTGCCAATAGAAAAAAAAAAGTTAAATAAAAGTTGTGTGGTGAGGACTGAATTTTGTTAAAATGCTGTCAAAAGTACAGTAACGTGCAGAATTCAGGGGATACAAAAACATTTATTTTTATATATCGTATAGCCTGTATTATCAAATATTATCAAATTTTTGGAGTGATTCTTTTTTCCTGATTTCAAAAATATACCATATGTTACCCCTATCGTGTACCGTTTTTGAGTTATTAAATGTCGAATATCCTAGTTAAAAGTTACTATAAATATGGAAAAGTTAAAAAAAAACATTATTAAAGTATGCTATGAAAATGACAACTATTATGCTTGATAAGTGACATTTTTTTAACGAAATAATCAAAATGGTTTACAGCGAGGAAGAAAAAGCCCAAATATTTATACAAAACACATAATAGATTTATTTAGGAAATTTAAATATAAATAAATGATAACTCATAAAAGTTGTTCGGTATGTCCACCATTATTGTCAATGATAACACTACCTTGCAAAATTTTGAAAATTTTGTGCCCCTGGATAATAAATAGTTATTTTTAATTGTAGTTTTTAACAAAAACTATTAAAAAAACGCGATTTTTTCAAGATTATTTCAGCTATGTTCTCGTCCTTTATACCACTCAAAAAAAAATTGAAATGTGCACTCGAAACGTGCACTCGAGACGTGTACTTGAAGGAAACGCAATGAGAATTTAATTTTCTCATTTTTGAGCTTAGAGTAACTAGATTTATCGTTTTTTACCAGTTGCGGGATCATTGACGCAAAATAAGAATTTTGAAAAATTATTAGTACCTTCGGAGTTTTTGGAGTGATCGCTGATCACGATCCCGATGTCAACATTTCAAAATTCAGGATATCAAAATTTGCTTCAAAATGGTCGCCATGTCATCCTGAATTTTGAAATTCTGACATCGGGATAGTGATTAGCGACCCCGAAAACCCCTGGTTTACAAAGTTTGAGGCAAAATAATCGAAAAATTTGAAATTTCATACGGAATGGTGGCCCATATTGGATCCGCCATCTTGAATTTTGAAATTATGACATCCAGATCGTGATCGGCGACCACAAAAACCCCGAAGGTACTAATAATTTTTCAAAATTCTGCTTTTGCGTCAATGATCCCGCAACTGGCAAAAACGAGAAATATCACTCTTTGAATTTTGCCATGTCTAGTTATTCTAAGCTCAAAAATAAGAAAATTGAATTATTCTCATTGCGTTTCCTTCAAGTACACGTCTAGAGTGCACGTTTCAATTTGTTTTTAAGTGGTATAAAGGACGATAACATAGCTGAAATTGCGATTTAAAAAAAAAATCTTGAAAAAATCGCGTATTTTAATAGTTTTTTGTTAAAAATTGAAGGTTACATCAATTTTTTTTGCAAATTTCAACGATTCCATTCGAAAGAGCAACCTCTAAAACATAGGAATGCATGGTTTTAGTTGTTTTTTCTTTATTTTTTCTATCAGTAATATGAGCCTCTAAGTTCATGTCTCTTGACAGTGCACTTGGGCGTTAAAGGGTTAAGAAGAAAAATACTAACTAACAGGGACCCGCTACTAACAGCAGTAGCAAAAGAGGACGCTGGTTACACGCCTTTGAGCCTAGGATGTGAACTTATTCCAGTCGACGTACCAACAGAAGAGGAGCTCCGACGACAGTGGATGGAACATGCTTTACAGGGCCGTTTTTCAAAAAATGCTACAGCCAGACCACATCGACAAATAAAATTCATTAAAATGGCTTAGCGACGGCTATCTGTACCCCGAAACCGAAGGCTTCTTGATTGGCATTCAGGACAGGGTTATAAAAACAAGAAATTACCAGAGTCAATTATCAATTATCAAGCATATCCTGCGAGACGACGTCGAAGACATATGTAGAAAATGTGGATCTGCAGGCGAAACTATAGAACACATAATAGGAGGGTGTCCCGCGCTATCAGAGTCAGCATATCTCGGCATGCACAACCAACTTGCGAAGATGGTCCACCAACAACTGGCACTCAAGTATGGCCTAGTAGCGACGGCTCCGCCATACTACAAATATGCCCCGGAAGCTGTGCTGGAATCGGAAACAGTAGTGATGTACTGGGATAGGCTAATCATCACCGACCGAACAGTGGACTTCAACCGACCACATATTGTGCTGATCAACAAGGAACAACGAAGAGGGATCATCAAAGACATCGCAGTGCCACTTACCCACAACATTCAGAAGACTGAACGGAAGAAGATTACGAAATACGAAAATCCATCAATCGAGCTGAAACGCCTATGGAAACTGGAGAAGGTGGAGACGTACACCCTAATGATATCAGCAGAGGGAGTGATGACGATCAGATTCGCCAATAACATCGCGGCATTAGGATTGTCTTAAAATATTTTTAGAAATGGCCAGAAGACAGTTGTATTACAAACTTGTCATATTGTTAGAAAGGTTTTGGGACAGGATGAATTTCCTCCACTCGCCTGGGCCTAATTTCTGCTGGAGGCGGAGATAAGATATCAAGCCATCACTGTCTGCAGCAGGAAAGGGTGAATGTTTCCCAGCGTTTACGCTGATAAATGTGAGCATAAATTTGCCAAGAATAACAGTACATATTCATTATATTTTACTGTTTGCAAATGGGTTGGCAAAAGTATTGTGAATAAAGAAAACACCCCATTAAGTTAAACTTGTGCGTGGTGATTTTGTTTTATTTAGATTAGACACACTTGTGATAATTACAATAAAATATAAATGTAAAAAGTGTTTATCCAAATTAATGGACTGGTTCGTAGTACCTCTGCATTGACATAACATAAATAAAACCCATTCAGGTTTCACAGTTCCCACAAAAATAAAATACAAATGATCTGAATCTCTCCGTTAATAATAATCTTCTACTCTAAGTTTTACTAGTATGTCCATTTGCAATTCAATAATTATGACATACAGGGTGTTGCACCTAAGGCGATTCCTGCCATAACTCAAAATCTAAATTTAAGAAAAAAATGTTTCAAATAAAAGTTGGCCAAAATGATATGCATATTTGTAAAATATTTCTAATCATATACAGTGCGTGTCAAAAGTTTCGGGACAGCTGGATAACTCGAGAAATACACCTCCTAGAGAAAAATGACCTTCATAAAAGTTATAGAATTTTTTCTCTGACAATTAAACTGTGACCTTGAATTTGACCTTGACCATAACTTTGAAGGTTATGTCAAGGTCAAGTCCGTTTTATTAAATAGGACCCTCTATTTTTGACACCGGAAATGAAAAGAGGGGACAATTTTACAATCCACTGTGACCTTGACCAACTCTTAGGATTTGACCTTCAAGGCTATTCCAAGGTTAATATAATTGAGGCATTGATGCTTAATAAATACGCAACACGGAAAAAAATTGACCAAGATAAAGACCTATCTAGCAATCTAAGGCAATACTCTTTATTTCCAGTCAGTTAACTCAAGACTCTACTGGCCAGCCTGCTAAGGCAAGACTCGTCCAAACAGTCTTAATTATCTCGGTATCGGTGATATTTTTAAAACATAATTGAATATCTTCAAAACGGTGGGTTTTAGGTACTTACCATGTATGGTTAATAAAGTCGACCTAAAATTTAGCGAAGTATCCAAAAATGTACAAATAAACAAGGTGTTTCATTGAAAATAACGATGTTGTGTATCGGTTACAGTTAATGGAGATGATGGATATGAATAGAAATATTTTACAAAATAGACAACATATTATTATGGGCGACTTTTATTTGAAACATTTTTCCTTAAATTTACAATAACAGAGTTTTCAAAGAAAACGCCTTAAGTGGAACACATTAAGACATTACCCAGTTACATTACTCATAAAGACCATATAATTATGGAAAAATGAAATGTGAAAGTAATGGTTCGTTAGCCAACAGTTTTTTCGAATATGGACATGGTACAATTTGGCCGAAGGTACAATTTTGCCTACTTGCTCCATTATGGAAAAAAAAAACTCAATTGCTACCAGCTACCACTAATCAAATTACAAGAAAGTTCTTGCTACATTCTGAAAAATTCCAATTTTAAAAAACTATAATGGTTACAGCTCAAGTAAAGTGTGTTCGTCGCCTCCGGTAAGTTTTACATCCAGCGAAATACGATACTTAATTGCTTTTTGTCCGTCTTCTCAAAGCCACGTTAGTGAATACCTTGGTCGCCTTGATTACTTTTAAAGAATTCCATTTAGGTTCCGCGTGAGTCCTGTACAGTTTTTTATTTTGCAGCATGAATAAACCATCGACTCTTTCTAAAGGTGCCATCTTACGCGTCGGTGTTTTCGCGTGAAATCATCATTTTTATATTTTTACGTAACTCTTATTCTTCCCAGGGAGTTTCAACACTTTCGTACTTCTCGCTTTTTGTTTTGTTCTTTTTTTTGGGAGAGGAGGAATCAAATAGTGACAAGAAAAACTTCATTTAAAACAGCTGAAAGGTGAAGGTAGCTTTTCTCAACATTTCCCGGCATAAACTAAACTCTAAAAACGTATTTTTAAAAGTGTTTTGGATGTGTGTAAATTAAGTAATTAGAGACATTTTATTTTTATTTTTTTGTTCGAATAGAATTGAAGGCATTATTCCAAAAACCAGACTAGTCCAAAATATTCAGATTTCAAGTTGCCGACACCTTATCTATTTGAAGACAGTTGCTATTTAGTGGTATAATTTATTTCTCCAAGAACCAGGCACATCCGACGATACAACACGGAGAAATATGTGCGATTCTACAAAAATAAGTCAGGTCCCCCGTTTCCAGGCCCCGTTTCCGGCAAAAACCAGATATGTCCCGTTTTTTTTTTCTAGATATGCGCGTTGTACATTTTGCCCTATTCACTAACTGTGTACCGGGTGGGCAAATTTCGATGTTTTTATAGGGTATCTCGGTAACTGTAAGGGCTATGGAAAAAATGAACCCACCTTTCCCGACCTCTTTTTTCGAGATAAATTCATTGGTGAAAACCAGAATTTGCTATATCTTTTCGTTTTCGAGTTGTAAACGAAAATTGATTTTTTTTGAGTTTTCGATTGGTGTCGATAACTCGGTTGTTTGTATAATTAGAAGAAATCTGTTTGCACGTTCTACAGGCACTTTTTTTAAGTAGAATAGGATTTCCTTAACAGATTTTTTATATCTTGTGTAGTTTTCGAGTTATGGCATAAACTTCTATTTTTTTAAATGGAAACCATAGTTGGCTATGATTTAGCTAAAAAAGAGGATTTTTTTCTCTTTACAACGATATATAGTTTGTGGGGTCTATGATGAGTGTTTATGCGGAAACAGTTAAAAATTTTAATTTTTTGTATAGGTATACTTACTTTGTTTTTTCTTTGCAGGAAGAGTAAGTTTCTATAGTAACTCATTGTTACAACAATACAAACATTGTTTTAATAATAATAACTGTTGCTATGGAAATTTACTCCTGCGAAAAGTAACATAAATACATAGTAACAGTCGTATATAATGAATGGTATATTAAACTTAAATAACTAATTATGACATATTAGTGACTAATTAATAATTAATTATAACATATTCATAACAAGAAAGTTTAACACACTTAACAATCAAATTTGTAACAAATAATGTATGTAAAAAATACGATACAATATATTTTACAAAAACAAAACTAGACAGATTAAAAAAAAAATACGAGCATGATTATTTACCTAAAGTTTTCAAATTGTCGTCCGTTGTTTGCGATGCACAGTTCACATCGCTTTGAAACACTTTTTGTTGCATTATAGATGTGAATATTTGAAACGGAATTCAGACAGTCTATAAGACTTTCTCTCAGTTGAACCAGTGTATTATTTGTCTTTTTTGTATAAATTGTCTTTAATGGTTCCCCAAAAAAAAAGAAATCTAACGGTGAGAGATCTGGCGACCGAGGACGCCACTTTACTGGCCCATTGTTCCCTATCCATTTCTCCCCAAAATTAGTATTTAATAATTCCGAGATTAAATTAGTATTATGGGGTGGTGCCCCGTCTTGTTGAAAAAATACATGTCGTCTTTCGTTAAGTGGCAAGTTGTCTAAAAATTCTTCTACTATGTGGTAGTTTATCATATTGTAATACCGTTGACCATTTAAATTGTCATCATAAAGTTGGTAAGCTAAAATGCGGTTATTATATAGGGCACACCATACAGTAAAACCGAAACGTCCTTGATTTTGAACATCAACAGTCTGATGAGGATTATCTTCAGACCAATAATGTTTGTTGTGTCGGTTGAAAATTCCGGCACTACTTACGTAACTTTCATCTGTCCAAATGATATTTAAAAAAAAAAATTGGTCTTGCTCAATTTGTTGTAGGTACCAATTGCAGAAATCCAGTCGGCGTTCAGGATCAGTTGGAAGGAGCTGTTGTTGTTTCCTTATTGTATAAGGTCTAAATTTGTGTTTTTTTAAAACTGAAAGTGCTCTTCGTCGCGATATACCAGACTCTGCTTCAATTTGCCTACTTGAAATTGAAGGATTTACGACTACCATATCAACAACATTTATGGCAACATCCTCAGCATCTTGAATACGATAATTTTTTGGTCTTGGTTTATTAAATCCTCCGTATTCAACGAGGTTTTCTTTTAGTCTACCAGAGATGGACATATTAGGTTGTCTCCTTTCAGGGTAGCGATTAAAATATGCTTCCGATGCAGCTTCAGAATTATATCCATTTTGAATAAAACACTCTAGCATATTAAACTTTTCGTAATTTTGATACGCCATCGCGCCTTGTCAATTTCTTTAATCGAAACTTTAAAACTATAATGCAAGCAAAAACCAAACATAAACAATTAATCAAACAGTAATGTGTAACTGTGTATTTACATCCCAATATCCAACTGTTCTGTTTTCAAAATGACAGGCGCCTACTGTGCAAAATCATTGAAATTACTATACTGTCCTTTATTAGAAAACATATGTTTTTAACTGTTTCCGCATAAACACTCATCATAGACCCCACAAACTATATATCGTTGTAAAGAGAAAAAAATACTCTTTTTAGCTAAATCATAGCCAACTATGGTTTCCATTTAAAAAATAGAAGTTTATGCCATAACTCGAAAACTACACAAGATATAAAAAATATGTTAAGGAAATCCTATTCTACTTAAAAAAGTGCCTGTAGAACGTGCAAACAGATTTCTTCTAATTTTTACAAACAACCGAGTTATCGACACCAATCGAAAACTCAAAAAAATCAATTTTCGTTTACAACTCGAAAACGAAAAGATATAGCAAATTCTGGTTTTCACCAATGAATTTATCTCGAAAAAAGAGGTCGGGAAAGGTGGGTTCATTTTTCCATAGCCCTTACAGTTACCGAGATACCCTATAAAAACATCGAAATTTGCCCACCCGGTACAGCCCTATTCACTAAATATGTAACAGCTTAGTATAGAGACATCCAAAAAAAAAGTCATCAAAGTTGGCCGAGAAAAAAAAGACGTATTTCTATTCTTAATCGAATTTATAACCTTATTTACTTGTCAAGACTGCCACATCATATGACAGCCATTGTCTATTTTGCAAATTGTGACAGTCACTTGTCAAAAGCTTGACATAACCGAAACGTTTCGACATGACCGCTATTTCCATCTCTCTCGTTCATAGCCAGAGTTGATGACGTTTTTTTTTGGATGTCTATATGTGGACGGCTGTCCAGAGAGTACGTACAATTTTTACTGACGTTAATTATAATATAAGATAAACAGATAGTGCACTCAACAATAAATCGACCATAACTTTTTAAATACTCAAAGTACAAAAAAAAATGTTAAACAGAAAAATAACTCATAATTAATACACCTTTGTAATGGTAAAGTAAAAAAGGTATGCTGCCGAAAAAAAATTTATTGAGGCATCGCGACGCTTGACGCCTTTAAGACAGATTTTTTATTATTGCCTTAATTTTGAGGGAAGGTGAGTAAAAGTAATTTGACTTTCAGAAAAATTAATTTCTTTCAACCGTTTCTAAGAAACACTCACTTCCTATGATAAATCGATATCCCTGTACATCAAGTAAATCAGCAACATCACTACCTGAATGTAGTGCTCGCTAATATGTTGGTATATTAAACCACATATTATACAGTTTATATCCACATATCACACTTTTTGTGAATATATTTTTTTAAAGATTTGGTCTAATTAAATATGGAAAAGTAATTTGTAATTATATAGGCAGCTTTTTTTTTAATTGTTTGGATCTAATTTTCATTTATGTCTACTATACTATTTTTATCTTATTATTAAAGTAATGTTTGCTACTTTACATTATAAACTCGCTACGCTGTGACTTAAACGGTTCGCCGTCCACACCCCAAATGCAACCCCATCTCGAAATTTTAATTCGCAAGATTTTGACGGCAATTTCAGACACATACAGAATGGACTAAGAACGACGCTTTCGGGTTAAAATTCCATCCCTGCACACATTAAGACCTCCTCAATAAGTCTTGTGCATTTTGTCGCTTTTTTGTCGGGGGCTGGGTTGGAGATGGAATATCACTTTTGGAGCTCAATCAGCAGTTCGCAATGGGTCCCGTCAACTTCAAGAGCTTTCAAGTAATGTCATGCTATGAATTTGACACAGACATACCACGCAGCCTCTTATAGGGAGTGGAACCTGAGGCGGTGGGTGGGGGTGTGGTGTAGGTGTGGTTTGAAGGGGTGCATGGGCTGTCAAAGGATGAAAGTGAGTTGTGGTACTCCACACAGTTTAAGATCAATGGATTCGTCCAACAGAGGTCAAACCACGTAAAATCCAGCGTAAATGCAAAGGAGTGGGCTTACGGGTTCTGGAAATAGATTGAAGATATGGGACAGCGATAAAATACACAGAACTTATTGAGGAGATCTTAATGTATGCCGGGAGGGAGTTTTTACTCGACAGTGTCCTTAGTCCATCCTGTAGGTGTCTGAAATTGCCGAAACTCCTCTGAAACTCCGAAATTCCAAAATCGAATTCAAAATTCTACATGGGGTTGGTTTTTTGGGTGTGGATGGCCCTATAGGCTATCGAAAATTAAAAACCGCAAGTCTCTAACTCGAATAGAATACAAGTAGCGTTAATCTAAAAAGTGTTTTAACGATATTATTAACAAGTAATACGTGAGTAAAAAATTTGTGAAACGTGTCACGGATTTTCCAACTATTTAGAAATTTGGAATGAGTTGGCGCATTTCAGAGTACCTGATGGTACTAAACTCTGCCTAAATTTTTTTTGAAAAAAAAAACAATTATTATAAAAGTTATGAACATGTGAAATTTTATGCAGCGATTAAAAAGAACATTTTTATCTCGAAATGGAAGGCTCTAATCGAACAATTTTATAGGACAACATTTTTTCGAAATCCATTGAACTTTTTGGAAAAAATTGTTACAACCTTAAAAAATGGTTAAACAAACAAAACAAATATTGTTTATAATAGAAAAATGCTGAGAATTCAATGTTCTCTATCACTTATTTCAATTTTCTTTTTTTTTCTAAATACCCGTTATACATTTCCATATATTTAGAAAAAACAAAATTTTTGGGATCGCTGTTTTCAAATAAACTGCACGCTGTTTTGTTGAACGTTACGCCCACGCGCGGTGCCAGTGCTCACGCCGTACACGCGTCTAAACTTGAAAAAAACATGTGATTTGTCATTTCTCTTCGACATCGAGTTAGCTTTTCTAAGCTTATTTCAACCATGCCTCGAAGTAATCGTTGTTACAATTTGATTGGAAACTATCTGTGATTCCTGTAAACGTTCAATTAACAACAATAAACTGGATTCGACTACGTAAGTTTTTTTGTAAATTAAGTTTAATCAAATTTCAACGATGATTATTACTTAACATTAAATAATATTATTTAATGTTAAATAATAATTTAATATTAAATAATAGTTTAATGTTAAATAATAATTTAATGTTAAATAATAATTAATAAGATTATTATTTAATGTTAAATAATAATCATCGTTAAAATTTGATTAAACGTAATTAAAAAAACTTACGTAGTCGAATCCAGTTTATTGTTGTTAATTGAACGTTCACAGGAATCACACATAGTTTCCAATCAAATGAGCAAACTTTGCATTCCAATTATTCGTCACTCGCGTCACATTTTTATACACACATTTATGTTTCGATTTATTTAAAGGATTGTAACAACGATTACCTCGAGGCATGGTTGCAATAAGCTTAGAAAAGCTCTCATTCAATAAAGCAGTTGAGAAACGACAAATAACATGTTTTTTCCAAGTTTAGACGCGTGTACGAGCACTGGCACCACGAGCGGGCGTAATGTCCAACAAAACAGTGTGCATTTTATTTGCAAACAGCTATCCCAAAAATTTTGTATTTTCTAAATATCTGGAAATGTATAACAAGCACCTAGAAAAAAGAGCAAATTTTAATAAGTGATGGAGAACATTGAATTCCTAGCATTTTTTATTGTAAACAATACATTTTTATTTGTTTAACCATTTTTAATGTTCTAACAATGTTTTCCAAAAGCTCAATGTCTTTCGAAAAAAGTTGTCCTATAAAATTTTTCGATTAGAGCCTTCCATTTCGAAATAAAAATTTTCTTTTTAATCGCTGCATATAATTTAATTTGTTCATAACTTTTATAACAATTATTTTTTTTTTCGAAAAAAAATTTAGGCAGAGTTTAGTACCATCAGGTACTTTGAAATGCGCCAACTCCGGAAAATCCGTGACACGTTTCACAAATTTTTACTCACGTGTTTTAATTTTTTGCTTTGTTCCAGTATAACTTACCAATTAGTTTTTTTTAAAAGTTTTTTTAAGATAAAGACAAAACACTATTAACAGGACAATACACTTTAAAAATTACTATAGTAATGTTTAGTATACTAATTTTATAGTACTTTTACTATAGGATTACTATAGTAATTTTTAAAGTGTATTGTCCTGTTAATAGTGTTTTGTCTTTATCTTTATACATTTACTATTTATGTATATACACAGTGCCGCCAATGTTTGTAACGTACCACCTTACATGACAACAATAACAACATTGATTGAGCCCTGATGAAGGAGAAATAAAGCTCCGAAACGTTGGCAAAAATCGAATAGTTGTTATTTACTCCCTGGACCTAATCCAACCAAACAAAAAAAAAAACTAATAGAGAAGAAGGTCGCTAAATTCCCCACAGATAACTTACCAATAATTGTGAAATATCAGAGCAGTCATTCAGTTATTGGTAGAGATTAGTAGTTATCAATCTGTCATTCCAGAAATGGGTTTAGTTGAGCTGAGAATTATTGGCTATTGGAATTAGGCTATTGTCAGTCTAGAATGTCGCAGTTCTTTGAAATAAATTCAACTTTCGAACTTCCCTTCAAACTCAAGTTCGCTACCCTGAATTTGAGAAATGGCAACCTGAGATTCTATCTCGAATTATTAGGAAGCAGCGAACGCAGCTCTCTAATGATGCTTAACGATGGATTGAACGACTACGTGACTGGTTTGCAGATTGACCATGTGTACTCCTGGAGTAAATATTGTTAAATCAAAATGATGATAACTAGAGTTGTCCCAAATGTGCAGCGGGACATAGGCGTACGTATCATATTATAATACATGTAATAAAGACACTAATATTAAATATAGACATCTATCAACTACCACCGGAAGAGCAATACCGTTACTTGGGAGTGTGTCAAGACGGCAGGATCAACCACACACAACTGAAGAAAGAATTCCAAGAGAAATACAAGAGCCGCGTGACAAAGTTGCTGAATACGCTTTTATCTGGAGGCAATCTTATCAAAGCCATTAACTCGTGGGCTGTCCCAGTGCTGACATACTCTTTCGGAATCGTCAAGTGGTCCGTTACTGATCTTGATGAGCTCGACCGACTTACCAGGCGGCTCCTAACTAAGTTCAGGCACTTACACACTAACTCTTCCGTAATCAGACTCTACCTGCCACGAAGACGAGGTGGGACAGGTCTATTGAACATCAAAAATCAGTGCCTTAATCAAGAAGCTTCCTTAAGAAGAAAACTGCTAACGAACAGGGACCCGCTAATAACAGCAGTAGCAAGAGAGGACGCTGGTTACACGCCTTTGAGCCTCGGATGTGAACTTATCCCGGTCGACGTACGTAAAAGAGGAGCTCTGGACCCAGTGGATGGAACATGCTTTGCAGGGCCGTTTTCCAAAAATGCTACAGCCAGACCACATCGACAAAGAAAATTCATTAAAATGGCTTACCGACGGCTATCTGTATCCCGAGACCGAAGGCTTCTTGACTGCCATTCAGGACAGGGTTATAAAAACAAGAAATTACCAGAAGAATATCCTGAGAGACGACGTCGAAGACCTATGTAGAAAATGTGGATCTGCAGGCGAAACTATAGAACACATAATAGGTGGGTGTCCCGCGCTATCAGAGTCAGCATATCTCGGCAGGCACAACCAACTTGCGAAGATGGTTCACCAACAACTGGCGCTCAAGTATGGCCTGTTAGCGACGGCTCCGCCATACTACAAATATGTCCCGGAAGCTGTGCTGGAATCGGAAGCTGCCGTGATGTACTGGGATAGGCTAATCATCACCGATCGAACAGTGGACTTCAACCGACCAGATATTGTACTGATCAACAAGGAACAACGAAGAGGGATCATCATAGACATCGCTGTGCCACTTACCCACAACATTCAGAAGACTGAAAGGGAGAAGATCGCAAAATACGAAAATTTGTCAATCGAGCTGAAGCGTCTATGGAAACTGGAGAAAGTGGAGATGTACGCCCTAGTAATATCGGCAGAGGGAGTGATGACGACGAGATTCGCCAAGAACATCGCGGCATTAGGACTATCTTTTAATTAGAAATTAGAAATGGCCAGAAGGCAATATTGTTACAAACTTGCCACATTGTAAGAAAGGTTTTGGGATAGGATGAATTTCCTCCCCCTCGCCTGAGCCTAATTTCTGCTGGAGGCGGGGATGAGATATCAAGCCATCACTGTCTGCAGCAGGATTGGGTGAATGTTTCCCAGCGTTTACGCTGAGAAGTGTGACTATAAAGTCGGCGAAATAATATAGTAACAAATAATAACACAGCACCATAAAAAAAAGTGAAATGTACCTTTGACCAAACTTCGTGGATTATATGTTTTTGGGGTCGCTAAATCCGAATCCGAAGCCCGTTTTTGCCCCCATCACGTCACTTTTTTTATCCTCAATAAGCTGCAGAAAAATGGCAAAAAATGACAGACAATACTCTAGAACCCAATCAGACCTCCTAACCCAATACTTCAATAACTTCGTTCAAGGACCCCAATTATTAACCATATAACCTCAAACCAAAGTTGTGCATTCATCCAAAACGGGTATTTTAGCCATAAATGGCCAAAAAAATTGTCGAATAATCGCTTCATAAATGGTTGAAAAATGGAGGATTTCTACCAAGGCAAACTGCAGGCCAAATCCCTAATAACTCAATAACCCAATAACCTAATGGCCCGATTTTATAAGTTAATAATTTCGAAATGCCGCACAGGAGACTGACACCCCGAATCTTAGACTCATCCATGCCTGTAATTAGGTAGCTGAGCCAAAGCAAAGGCCAGAACCCCATTAACCCACAATAACACTACGACATTATAGTGCTTGATTCTTGTGAATCCCTTTGCCTCTTAAGTTTCGGAGTTCTCGATTAATGTGAGTTCTTTATTCTCTCACAGCTCGAAGTACCTCGTTCGAACTTTAGCCTCTCACGACTTCTGAATTAGATAGGAGATTTAGTAAATACTGGCTATATTACACGCACTATGTACATATGTATGTATGTATGTACGTACGTATGTATACACGTACGTACGTTCGTGTGTACTCAAATTTTAACGCATTATAACTCGCGTTGTAATGATCGGATCGAGATGAAATTTTGCATAAATATTGGTGCTCGTAAGTGTTTCTTACAGTTAAATTTTAGGATTGACCCGATATATTACGGGGTAGTTAGTATTTAAAACTTAAATTTCGTTTGGTCCACCATAAGTGTATTTTTATTCATCGGATTTCGATGAAAGTTGACGTGCACATTACAATTAATGTGGTTTCAAGTGCTATTGAATTTGGTCGCGATCGGACCAATAGCGTGGGTGTTATGGTTAAAAATGTATCTTGTCGGAGCTCCGCAATGACGTTTGTTGTATTCAAAGTCATATAAATCTATTTGTAATGATCTGATTATAATGAAAATTTGCTTGAATATCGTCCATGTTGTACGTTAGATATTGAATAAAACTTTTGTTAAAGCTAATTCAGAAGTCGTGAGAGGCTAAACTTTGAACGAAGTACTTCGAGCTGTGAGAGAATACTCACAACTCAACAGAGAGAACTCACGTTAATCGAGAACTCCGAAACTTAAGAGGCAAAGGGATTCACAAGAATCAAGCACTATAATGTCGTAGTGTTATTGTTGGGTAATGGGGTTCTGGCCTTTGCTTTGGCTCAGCTACATACCTAATTCCAAGCATAGATGAGTCTAAGATCCGTGCGGCGTTTCGAAGTTATTAACTTATAAACTGGGGCCATTGGGTTATTGGATTGTTAGGGTCTGGCCTGCAGTTTGCCCTGGTAGAAATTCTCCATTTTTCGACCATTTATGAAGCGATTTTTCGACAATTTTCTGGCCAATTTTGACTAAAATACCCGTTTTGGATGGCTGCACAAATTTGGTTTGAGATTATGTGGTTAATTGGTGTCTTTGGAACTTATTGATTGTGAGGGCTATGGGATTAGAGGTATGAAGTTATTGAAGTATTGGGTTCTAGAGTATTTTTTGTCGTTTTGTGCCATTTTTTCGCAGCTTAATGAGGATAAAAAAAAAGTGACGTGATGGGGCAAACGGGCTTCGGATTCGGATTCAGCGACCCCAAAAACATGTAATCCACAAAGTTTGATCACAGGTACATTTCACTTTTTTTGTCATCAATATATTCACACTTTGTATGTATGTGAAACTTAATTAGCTTGACGACGTAGCTTGGGTAAGCTATCAAGAACTGGAGAAGATTCGTAAAAAATTTTGTAGCATCAGTTAAGTTTCTATAGTTGTCTCCGAGAGTCTTGCTCACTCTGGTGAAAATATAGGGTGAGCCATCTATTGGTTTCTTTTTAAACTGATTGTGAGTGTTATTTCTACATTGCCGACACTGACGCGCTTGACATTTGACATACAGTAAGTGGCAGCCTAATGCGTACATAAATACATATTAAATGATACATTTTTATTTCATTATGTCACAAATTTGTCTTAATTTGGTAAAACCCATGTATTTCTTTGATATACTCTCGAATTTATTTTTAGCTGACTCATTACATTTAGCTGCATTACCTATAGCTTGTAGCAGCGAATTTACTTCCTCCACCATTTGTAGTGACTCTGTACTAACTGTAATTTTTGTATGGCGTCATACAAAACTTTATAGTTACTATAGATAGTTTTTAAAGCTGTTGCAACATACACATCTTGAAATTAGGTCTAGCTCTCCTTAATAGTTGTAGCTTCGACAGGATTGAATTGTAAAACAACAGTTTTTATTTGCTGGAAATTTCTCGTCATTACATAACCACAGCCGTGTATTTTTTAATACACTTTTAATCCACTTTAGTAAGTCACTGCGTATAGTTGGTATACAGTTACGTATAGTAACGGCACCTCTGGAAAATATTTGTTCCAGAACTCACGAAATGGTTGTTTATCGAGTACACCAGGCACTTAAGTCGGACATAAACTGAGTTCGGAAGAGCGTACCCGCTTTTTGTTTTTGTGTTTCACACTATTTATATAACGGCTACAATCGCGTTTGTCCCTAAAGAGCAGTTTTTCCTTACAGACTCTAGACACAACTCACACACGTCTAATGATAACACACGTTTATATTACGAAATATTAGATAAACTAAATAACTAAATAATAGATAGATTAACTAATAAATTAGTTTACACGAAATATTAGATAAACATCATTTTTGATATAATAGAAAGGATTTCGGCAAAATGTTCTACGTAGGAAAATAATAGCATACAAAAATAATTCCATAAACAAATTTTCAATCTGTAAATAAACGAAAAATATGTGGCACTTGAGTTAGGTAAATCAAACGTAATAACTAGAAAATCGTAAATTATGCGAAAAAATGTATACATACACAGGGTGTTAAAAATGTACGATTTAACCAAACTTACCTTAGTCCAAAAGTTATTGGTAACCAAGGTACAGGATGTCAAAGTTTTGATTTAATTTTAGATCTCCGTAAAAAACTTCTTTAAAAAACAATTTGTCACTCATTTTAATGTAAATTTATATAAAAAATTATGTAAGTTTTTTGCGTCTTGGAATATTTATGTGGCACTTTACTGTTATCCCGGACTACCTTTGAAAAAAAAAATTGGCCATTTTTCATGAAATTGTTTATTCAACAAATAATAACTATTACATTTAAGGGGACTAGGGAGGGTTGAAAATGCAAAAATTGGCTCGTGTTTAATGGTTTATAACAAGGCCGCGAATAAATACAAAACTTTTTTTATTGTTAAGGGTATTAATTATAACATTATAAAATGAGAAAATTCATTGAAAGTCGTTTCAGAACAATAATATGGGCGTCCCAATGTAATAATCAAAACTGTCCAATCCACGGTTTTACCACGATTCCAGTCGAACGGATAAAGGTTTTGACAAATTCTAAAAATATATCTTCTCATTAGGGCTTTCCTATATTTATTATACCTAAACAATTAAAAACAAAAATAAAACTAACAAAATGGTGTCCAGAAAACAAAAAAATTTGGAAAAATTCGAGATATTTGTTATTATAAAATTGTAGCAATATTTTTTTTCATTATTTTAGGTATAATTCATGCGTCATAGTGTTTTACAACTCCTATATAAATTTTAAGTTGATATCTTTCGCAGTTCTCGAGATATCGTGGTAAAATCATCAAAAAAATGTAGTTTCGAGAAAATCGCATTCAAAGTTTCGATACATTATTTGTGTTAGAACAGTTGTATGGAAACAGAAACGTTTCGACTTTATTATTAGATCGTCTTTAGTGTGTCGTTATAAATTAAAACTTAATTATACTCTCTATATTGCATAGAGAACCCTAGAAATTAGAATAATGCTCAGACCGTTCGGTCGGGACCGATCGCGCGAATATCTGCGTTCGGCCGGCCGCGCGCCACACTATGTTTTACGCTCTCTTGACCCCAATTTTGGGAATTTTTCAAAAAAACAAACGGGAAGATATTCCTAAAAGGATCACAGTATCGGAATATGCAAAAAACAGAAAATCGATTTTTTCGAAATTTCAACCCTCCTTAGTTTTTTAGTCCCTTTAAGAGACTACATCCACCTACACACTTTGAAAAAATCGATTTTTTTTTCATTTTTACATTTTCTTATTGTATATAGTCTTAAGAATGACCCCTACAAATGTTAAGCCGATATCTCAAAAATTCTCGGAGATATAAAGCTTTGAATAACACGCGGCGGAACTTCTAATGCTCCTACCTGCAACAATTGCCACCTCCCGTCACGCTAGAAACAAGGTCTGTATAATGAAAGGATCAGCCTCAAATGATGCCTAAATTGCAGAGGAAGGTGCCCTGTATGGACCCGGAATCGCTGATTAGAGGTAAAGCGCATATATATTAAGTTAATGCCTATAAAACTGTACCCAAAACTTTAAACGCGTTTTTCTCAAAACTGTAATTTTCAAAGCAATGTCCCTTATATCTCGAGAACCGATCGATAGATTTTTATGAAATTTGATACAGTGGCATAAAATACCTTTGTCTCTTGACTGACGATCTCACTTTTTTGAAAAAATAAAAAAATTACGAACAATGGGGATAAATTTAGGTACATAAATTTCGCGTCTTGCCAATCGATCTTTTAGAGCATAATTCTCATAATTTGCGATCGTCAATCAATTGTGTATGTTAGTAACATAAAAAAAATGTGTGTTCTCTAATTTCAGACGACTGGTTTTGGCAGGAGAACCGCTGGGACACCGCTGAGCCTTTACCAAAAAACCTGCTTCGGTTTAAACGGATGTAGCTCCATCTATATTTAGTGTTTTTTCAATTACTTGGGTATAAAATGAAGGCAATAAAATTACCTTTAATTAACAAACACCGTTTTATTATCTTTTACCGTTCCCGAGAAAATGCGTTCCAAAGTTCGACCTTATTTTTGAGCCTCTAGGTGGATGTAGCCCCTTAAGTCTCGGGGGACAGAACGATGCAGTTGCCTTCAAAAAAGCCTCAAGACGTTACGACAGCCTGAGTGTGCGCTTCACTGTCCGGATCCACAAAGTTGTACTTGTGATTCACCTTGAAATGCTCGAATCCAGCTTTTCCAATTCATGAATCTTGTACGCGCTGTCTGAGTAGATAGAGGTGCTTTTCTTGATATGCTTCTTGATCTCGGTCATCAAAGTCTTTCAAAGCACTGAGATCCGGAACCTGCACGGGGAAAGCACTTCCCTGTCTCACGACACAATCCACCAAAGATCCACTGTTGAGGCAAAACATGGCCAGCGTTGTTCTTATGTTTAGTGAACATTGACTCGTCGATCTTCTGAACTGGACGTTGGCTCAACTGCTCGGCAATAGCATCTCTCATGTACCTAAGCATTCCAATCAACTGACGTGTTCTTATTCGTTTCGGGCTCTTATTCGTATTGGCTACTTTTTTGCATTTTTTTCGCACTTGTATGAGAAAAATATGCTTTCTATGGTTCACAATAACTCTTAATTCGTATTCGACGACCAAAAATACATGTGAAATGAATTTTAATTAATGCGATAATTCTGTTTGTCTTCATAATGATGCAACTTTGACGATTTTTTGCATTTTGACAGAGATAACGAGTCAAACCACCAACACTAACCCCGGATTCGGATTCAGCGAACTAAAATACATACAAACTAAGTGGTTTGGACCCGGGGTTTTATTTTTTTTTTATTTTGTGTGCCTGTGTTATTGAAGGCCCGCATATTTTTTTATTTCTTCCGAATAACAAAAGGCGAAAGTAGGAATTTTACACCAGTCCACCGTAATTTAATTCAAATGTTCATCCCTTGGCAGAGGGAGGCTTGGGGATGGCGATGGATCATTTTACGCGTGTATATTCGACTTTTTTGTAATACTGGAACGTAATCATTCGTATTCAGGTCACAGAGAGAAACAACGCGAAATAGGCGGTTTTAATTTATGCATTGTGTTAGGTACCTCAGCTGCTGCATTCTCGTTTATTCATGGCAGCAGTTTTTTCGGATTTGTTGCATCCGTCATTGACAAAAGCTGCAGTATTGTATGAGTAAGATTATATCGATATACCGAGTATTCACTTTTTCGGTATCGATTCCGATTGTATCCTATCGTCTACCGTATCGTTGCAGGGGCATTGCTAGTTTTCAAGAAAAGGCTCGCTTTTTGTTAAAAATTCGTTTAATACAATTTTTAACTAATTTTGGATTGCCCCGCATTGCCTATCGTGCTGTTAATTAATTTAAGGGTCCAAATCTTCTCTATCTAGATAGGTTTAGATTTCTACCACATCGTTGTAGAGGTATTGTTAGTTTCCGAGAAAAAAGCATGCATTTTGTTAAAAAATCGTATAATACATTGTTTTAATAGTTTCTGTCATCCCACACTTTGTGTCGTTCTTTTAATCTTTTAAGGAATTTATTTGAAGGAGTTTTGAAAACATCCATTTGTAATATTCGATCAAATACGATAGATGGGAATTTTGATGAGAAAATTGCCAATATCTTATAAATTACACAGGACCACAAAAGTTTTTCCAATGCACGGAAGTACAGATACGGTCTTTTTTATGGACCTTTATGTTTTTGGAATCGCTAAACACGAATCAGACTCAGTTTTCCTTGTTTACCGCTAGTTTTTTTCTAACCTCAAAAAAGAAAACACATTTTACACAGTAGCTTGATTACACAGGCACACAAAGCCAGTGAGGATCATTCCCCTTCTTCGGCTTTCAACGCACTGAATCAAATTCTGAGATCTTGATGCATTTACGACTAGTAATCATCAATTCTTCCCCTAGGAAAAAAATCCCTATGAAAATCGGTTAATCAGGAACCATGTCATATAGTTGACGAGCTTGTTACTGAGACTATCTAACAACAACCGTATGCTACAGGAACCTTCAACCCTACGACACACATACTCAAAACTCCATAACCTCAAAAAACCTTATATCTGTGTTCTGCAACTGCTAGAGCACAGCAAATAATAATATTAATAATAATAATATTTATTTTATTACAATATAACATATTGTAATTGGACAATATTTAATTTATTGTCCAAAAAAATACCAATACAAAAGTACATACAGCACTGGACTAGTCAGGTACTTTTACAAAAAATTAAACTAGTACATTTAAGAAAACCCATTAAAAACGACGAAACAGGAAAAAAACCTTAAATAAAATAATCTAATTAAAACATAAATATTCATCAACATCATAAAAACAATTTTCTAATAAAAAAAATTAGCCTTTTCTTGAATTTTTTAAAATTGTCCAAATTTCTTATATGCTGGAAGTTTATTCCAGAATGTTATACCTATATAGACTGGATTAGATTCATAAATAGACAAGTTGTGTCGTGGAATAACAAAGGCCATAGCATTTCTTGTATTGTAATCGTGATTGAAGTTGTTTGTCAAAAACGATGAGTAATTACTTTTAACAAAAATTAATACTTCATATATAAAGATGCATGGTACGGTTAATAATTTAAATTCTTCAAATAAAAGTCTACATGAATGATATTTATGTACACCTGCCATATTACGTAAAGCTGTTTTTTGCAGTCTAAATATTTTTAACGTTTGAGACGATGATCACCAAAACAAAACACTATAATTAACTCTGGAATAGAAACGTGCATAGTAGTAAGACAATGTTATTTTAGAACTTGTTAATTTTTTTAATCTATAAAGCACATAACACACTGATGATAATTTCGTACATAATTCTTTTTATATGATTATCCCAATTTAAGAACTGATTTATACTAACACCCAAAAACTTAACATAAAATATCAATACATGAACATAAAATGATCAATAACCTAATATATAACCTAATCATTACCTTCCAGAAGTCTTGAAATGAGGTTATGAAATTTCACCGCTATATAATTTCGAGGCTATAGGGTTGAGAGATATGATTGAATCATATTCATACCTCTTCGTTAGGTTGCTGCATGCTAAATTTCATAGGTCCTAGATATAGGGTTTTCGAGATTAATGGGTTTTAGATTGAGGTTATGGAATTTCAGAGCGATGGGATATCGGGTCTATGGGTTTGAGGCTCATGATTGGTTCATATTTTTGTGTCCCGGATTTCGCAGGATCCATTTATAAGGTTTTAGAGGTTAAGGGTTTGGAGGTTGCGAGGTTATGGGAAGTTATTATTACGAATCCTTGGAAATCCACGGTTATGAAGTTGAGAGTCATTATTGGATCATATTCATGCTTGTTCATCATTTCCTGCGCTCTAGCAGTTGCAGAACACATATATAAGGTTAATATTTTTTGAGGTTATAGGGTTTTGAGCATGTGTATCGTAGGGTTGAAGGTTTCTGAGGCTTAGGGTTATTGTTAGATCATTCCCGTAACATTACAGTCACAAGCTCCTCTTCTTCGTTTTTCCTCCTCCTCCTCAAATGCATCCTGACCTCATATTTAGATTCAGCGCTTTGAAAACCGTAGAAGAGGAATGGTCTTCTCTGGCTTTGTGTTTATGTGCCTCTGTAATCAAGCTACCGTGTAAAATGTGTTTTTTGAGGTTAGAAAAAAACTAGCGGTAAACGAGGAAAACCGAGGTTTGATTCGTGTTCAGCGACCCCAAAGATATAAAGTAGACGGGGTCTGTACTTCCGCGCGTTGGAAGAACTTTTGTGGTCCTGTGTTATCATTCATTTTGCAACGTGGTTCTTTATATTGCATTGATAGGATATGTTATATTTTAATAAAATCCACACGTCGATTCCACATTTTTATACAAGGTTCACGCAATAAGAAACTATTTTGAACATTTTTAATTCAAGAAATGTAAGAATTTTTTTTCTAAATAGAAATGCCCTATTTATCTAACACATTCGTAACTGACGTCTCAAAATAAGGAAAACTTTCTGCTAGATATGTCTGTCTATGTCTAAATTAAATCGTTTTCAATTTATTTGTAAATACAATTTTTTCGGTGCTTCGAACGGTTTTGTTAACTTGGAATAACTGAATTAGCTATAGCCACAAAAACACAAATTCAAATACAAATACCAAAATATAAATACCAAAATTCAAATACTTTAGAAATGACAAAACATCGAGTGGCGTGTAAAATTTTTAGAGCATTTTATGTGTGTATTTAGCTATTCAAAGATAAAAAAAAAACACGTTTGAAGCACTGAATCTACGCTTAAACACATCCACTTATTAGCACAATACTTTTTTTGCACTCAACATGTGCGTTTCATCAACCATGCGTCAACCAAGTCGCCAACCACCAGGACATGATTAAAGCTGAGCATATCGACTTTAATTTTTCGCAAAAACTTTCATTGTTTTTCCGATATCGATGTAGGCCACTGTGATCACCAAGGACCGGGAAAAGTATGCTGTCACGCAGAGCCGGTACTGTGCAACTCTATGATAATTAAAGTATAAACCGTATTTTTTAAGCGCATATTTCTTGCCCCTGTATACCCACGTCACTGTCCGTGCGTATGTTATCCCGAATGAAGTCTTCGCGGGAACCCGCGACTTCGTAATACACTTTCTCCTTAAGACGGCGAGCTGTTCAGATAGAGACCTACCGGCGATGTAAACGGGTGTACCGCCGCATTGAAAACAACTTTTTGTCGCGAGTTAGTCCCTCGTGAACTCGTGTACTATATAATCACATATTACCTGATTTTGTGTGGATTTCTGCAATAATGGCATAATCGTTACCATTTGTGAATAGACTTAAAAAGTCGATTGAAAATTACAAGGATGATACAATAGACGGATCACATATTTTATGTATTCCTTGCAATTCGTGATCGCCGAGAGTGTAAGACATTGTATGTATTCGACTTACCCTATGCCATATATGTGGTCTTTTGGGATGAATAAAGATTATTATTATTATTATTTCGCCGACTTTATAGTCACACTTCTCAGCGTAAACGCTGGGAAACATTCACCCATTCCTGCTGCAGACAGTGATGGCTTGATATCTCATCCCCGCCTCCAGCAGAAATTAGGCTCAGGCGAGGGAGGAAATTCATCCTGTCCCAAAACCTTTCTAACAATGTGACAAGTTTGTAGTACAACTGCCTTCTGGCCATTTCGAATAATATTATAAGACAGTCCTAATGCCGCGATGTTCTTGGCGAATCTGGTCGTCATCACTCCTTCTGCCGATATAACTAGGGCGTACGTCTCCACCTTCTCCAGTTTCCATAGGCGGTTCAGCTAGATTGATAGATTTTCGTATTTCGCGATCTTCTCCCGTTCAGTCTTCTGAATGCTGTGAGTAAGTGGCACTGCGATGTCTATGATGATCCCTCTTCGTTGTTCCTTGTTGATCAGTACAATGTCTGGTCGGTTGAAGTCCACTGTTCGGTCGGTGATGATTAGCCTATCCCAGTACATCACTGCTGTTTCCGATTCCAGCACAGCTTCCGGGGCGTATTTGTAGTATGGCGGAGCCATCGCTAACAGGCCATACTTGAGTGCCAGTTGTTGGTGGACCATCTTCGCAAGTTGGTTGTGCCTGCCGAGATATGCTAGACTCTGCTAGCGCGGGACACCCTCCTATTATGTGCTCTATAGTTTCGCCTGCAGATCCACATTTCCTACATATGTCTTCGACGTCGTCTCTCAGGATATGCTTCTGGTAATTTCTTGTTTTTATAACCCTGTCCTGAATGGCAGTCAAGAAGCCTTCGGTCTCGGGGTACAGATAGCCGTATGTAAGCCATTTTAACGAATTTTCTTTGTCGATGTGGTCTGGCTGTAGCATTTTCGGAAAACGTCCCTGCAAAGCATGTTCCATCCACTGGGTCCGGAGCTCCTCTTCTGTTGGTACGTCGACCGGAATAAGTTCACATCCCAGGCTCAAAGGCGTGTATCCAGCGTCCTCTCTTGCTACTGTTGTTATTAGCGGGTCCCTGTTCGTTAGCAGCTTTCTTCTTAAGGAAGCTTCTTGATTAAGGCACTGATTTTTGATGTTCAATAGACCTCTCCCACCTCGTCTTCGCGGCAGGTAGAGTCTGATTACGGAAGAGTTAGTGTGATTAGTAGAGTCTGATTCCGACAGCCATTTGGTTGAGATCTTCGTTGTGTGCTTCAATTTCCTCAATCCATGGCGCGTTCTCGTTGTATGTGTCGGCGTCACTCCAAATGGAATTCCAGTATGTTGTGAATCGCACTGGATCGATTTCTGCAGGTTGTTCTTCCCCCTGTTTCTCCAAGCTCGTCAAAAACTGCTTTTGGTTGTTCTCGAACGCAGCATTCTGTTGTTTTCTCTTTTTGTCAGCTTGTTGTATCTACGTAGCCTGGCACCCTTCGCTTTCGCCTTTTGTCGCAGAAGATCTTTGAGGTTCAATAGTTGTTGCCGATGGTCTGCATTATTCAGATCTATCTGCGCCTTTCTAGCTATGGCTTGTGTTTTAGCCATGACCATTCGAGAGTTGTTTCCTGCTAGAAATTCACTGAGGACATCAGCGTCAGCTCTATACTCGTCGATGTTCTTCTCAAGCCTCTTCTTCCACATCGGGGTGTCACTGTCCTTGTTCTTTCGGTTGGGGTTTGGGGTATATACTTGCTGTCCGTTCAATTCGAGGATGAGTGCTGAGGCACAATACACGCCCAAATGTGCCTTTTGTAGATCTTTGTGCCATCCAAATATTGTTGCAAAATACTGTTGGCACTGGATATTATGTCACGCGCTTTATTGACATTCCTGAGTTTAGGTATTCTGGGCTTATTTAGTGGATTCACGAACTCATAGTGGGTCACTAGTTGTAGAAATCGTTCTCGTCGTTCTTCATGTTGGCTTCTCGGTAGGTGTACATCACTAATTCTTCCCTCTGATCTGGACGATGATGGTGTTCGGGAGATATGTCTTTGCTGTCGCTGGATTTCTTCTTCCGCACGTACTTCCGGTAGATTTTGGAACTCCTCTTGTTGGTATAGGATCTGGCCGACTTCTCTCTTGACTTCCTGTAGTTGAAGATCTGTGAGGTAGCGCTTCCTAACGATGACGTTTTTCCTATCTACAATATTTTGTTCAGAGATGTTGAAAGTGGGATTTCTGCGTAGGAATTCAGCATGTAATGAATGTCTCCATCCAGGGAGCGGCTCGTCTCTGCATTGGTTGATGATGTAGAACGTCCTCATAACTTCTATGTTCATTTCGACGGTCCACCTCAACCTTCTGGTATCTTCTCTCCTTCGGGCAGCCCTCCGTCGCACGGCAGGCGAACCCTGGGGTAGAGGGGCTTCGTAGTCTTCGGCCCTTCTCGTGTCGTCCACTCCTCTGTTTGGCTGTGAGTTTGCGTTTGGGTTTGGGGCTGTAGCTTCTTGAACGACAGGTGCCCGCCTCCTCAGCTGCCTGCCACCGACGTCCCGCATGCTGTCATGTCCAGCGCCGGCTCCAGACATGCCCTGGCGAACCCCAGGTAGCGACCCATCACTACTAATGCTTATATTCATTGTTCATGTTTGTATCTTTTTCTTGGGGGTGAAAAAGACAAAAATATCCCTTTTCAAAGCCAATTTGAGCAAGACCCACTCTTCTGCCAAAGACTGGACAAGAGCCACTCCTCGCTCAAACCTAGCCTCGGGAATTTGATGCCGTGTAAGTCCCCGGCCCGGACGGGGGTATTCGGAACACCATGTGCCGCGTTCCTGCGGCGGCTGAAGTAAGCGGGCTTGCCACACCCGAGAACAGGGAACTGCCACCAAGCCTGCTCCTTTGTGCTTTGGCTGGAGTGCGCGGGGTTGCCACACCCGAAAACAAAATTACCCTCACTAACTTTGCTTCTCCGTGCGCAGCTGGGGTATGCAGGATTGCCACTCCTAAAACAAAGTTACTCTCACTAACCTTGCTCCCCATGCATAGCCAGAGTACGCGGGTTTGCCACACCCGTAAACAAAGTTGCTCTCACCAACCTTGCTTCTCCGTGCGTAGCTGGGGTATGCGGGGTTGCCAGTCCCGAGAGCAAAGTTACTCTCACCAACCTTGCTCCCCCATGCATAGCCGGAGTACGCGGGTTTGCCACACCCGTAAACAAAGTTGCTCTCACCAACCTTGCTTCTCCGTGCGTTATTATTATTATTATTATTATTATTATTATTATTATTATTATTATTTCGCCGACTTTATAGTCACACTTCTCAGCGTAAACGCTGGGAAACATTCACCCATTCCTGCTGCAGACAGTGATGGCTTGATATCTCATCCCTGCCTCCAGCAGAAATTAGGCTCAGGCGAGGGGAGGAAATTCATCCTATCCCAAAACCTTTCTTACAATGTGGCAAGTTTGTAACAATATTGCCTTCTGGCCATTTCTAATGACATTAAAAGATAGTCCTAATGCCGCGATGTTCTTGGCGAATCTCGTCGTCATTACTCCCTCTGCCGATATTACTAGGGCGTACGTCTCCACTTTCTCCAACCTCCATAGGCGCTTCGGCTTGATTGACAAATTTTCGTACTTCGCGATCTTCTCCCGTTCAGTCTTCTGAATGTTGTGGGTAAGTGGCACAGCGATGTCTATGATGATCCCTCTTCGTTGTTCCTTGTTGATCAGCACAATATCTGGTCGGTTGAAGTCCACTGTTCGATCGGTGATGATTAGCCTATCCCAGTACATCACGGCAAATTCCGATTCCAGCACAGCTTCCGGGACATATTTGTAGTATGGCGGAGCAGTCGCTAACAGGCCATACTTGAGCGCCAGTTGTTGGTGAACCATCTTTGCAAGTTGGTTGTGCCTACTGAGATATTCTGACTCTGATAGCGCGGGACACGCTCCTATTATATGTTCTATAGTTTCGCCTGCAGATTCACATTTTCTACATTGGTCTTCGACGTCCTCTCTCAGGATATTCTGGTAATTTCTTGTTTTTATAACCCTGTCCTGAATGGCGGTCAAGAAGCCTTCGGTCTCGGGGTACAGATATCCGTCGGTAAGCCATTTTAATGAACTTTCTTTGTCGATGTGGTCTGGCTGTAGCATTTTTGGAAAACGGCCCTGCAAAGCATGTTCCATCCACTGTGTCCGGAGCTCCTCTTCTGTTGGTACGTCGACCGGGATAAGTTCACATCCGAGGCTCAAAGGCGTGTAACCAGCGTCCTCTCTTGCTACTGCTGTTATTAGCGGGTCCCTGTTCGTTAGCAGTTTTCTTCTTAAGGAAGCTTCTTGATTAAGGCACTGATTTTTGATGTTCAATAGACCTCTACCACCTCGTCTTCGCGGCAGGTAGAGTCTGATTACGGAAGAGTTAGTGTGTAAGTCCCTGAACTTAGTCAGGAGCCGCCTGGTAAGTCGGTCAAGCTCATCAAGATCAGTAACGGACCACTTGACGATTCCGAAAGAGTATGTCAGCACTGGGACAGCCCACGAGTTGATGGCTTTGATACGATTGCCTCCAGATAAAAGCGTATTCAGCAACTTTGTCACGCGGCTCTTGTATTTCTCTTGGAATTCCTTCTTCAGTTGTGTGTGGTTGATCCTGCCATCTTGACACACTCCCAAGTAACGGTATTGCTCTTCCGGTGGTAGTTGATGAATGTCGGCATACACCTCTGGATTGTTATGAGGTGCTCCCTTCACAATACTCAATGTGGCGCACTTATCTAGGCCAAAGGACATTTTGATGTCGTCGCTGAAGGTCCTAGTAGTTCCAATGAGGGCCTGGAGATTTGCTTTGGTCCCACTGAATAGTTTTAGATCGTCCATGTAGAGCAGGTGAGTGAGTGTTGCTCGGTTTCTCACGTTGATCTTGTACCCAGCTGTTGTCTTATTCAGTAGGGTTGATAATGGGTTGAGTGCCAAACAGAACCAAACCGGCGAGAGTGAATCACCTTGGAAGATTCCCTTCTTGATGTCAACTTGACCTGTGTTCCCTCCAGAGACCCAAATGTTTGTTTTCCAAGACTGCATAAGATGTTGGAGAAGAGCTCTTATCCGAGGGCAGATTTTGTAAATTTCTAGGATTTATTTGTTTATTTCTAGGAAATTTCTATTATTATTATTATTATTATTATTATTATTATTATTATTATTATTATTATTATTATTATTATTATTATTATTATTATAGATTCAAATATCCATCAAAAAAACTATACCTGGTACGGTTAGAAAAGGGGAATTTTGGCTTGATTTGTGTATAATGTTTTGTGCATGTGGAATTGCGTAGAACGTGGTCGACAATATTTACTTTAGACGTTTTTGTGCCAAATATGTATCAGATTTTCCATTGCCTAGTAGGCATATATTGCGTAAAACATATTTACAGAAAACAAATCAACGTGTCATAGGAACTATCTAAAAAGGCATACGTAATAAATTTCTGTGGCAACAGTGGACGAAACAACAGATTTTGCGGTAATAAGGTCGTTAATGCCCCCGATATTGATAGCTAATAAACGGTTTGGAAACAGCGGCAAAAAGTATAGAAATAACAGTAGCACGTGTATTGTTCTCTGCAGATGTAAAAAAATAATGGACCGATGTTAGTGACAACAAAAAACTGTTAGGCCCGTATTCACAAAGCTCGATTACAGGTTTAACGACTCGATTAAATTTTGACGAACTCGTCAAATTATGAAAACAATTGCCAAACTCACCGTCTGATCAGGTAACGAAAAGTTGGTAATCGAGTCGATTATAGGCAAAATCAAGCCTGTTTGGTATTCACAAAGCTTCGTCAAGTTGACGATCTCGTCAAATGCAATTCGACGAGATGATTACCTAATCAGTGCTCCTTGGTCGATTATATTTGACAGTTCTCAACTTGTAGCCATTTTAATAAAACTTATTGAAGATTTTAAGGTGAAATTAAATATATTGACCTAAAAAAAGAGTAAAAAATAAAAAATAATAAACAAATGCAGATATAAATATAAATTTTGTGAATGTTTAGCTAAAAAATTTAAAGGTAAGTAAATCTTTACAACGTAATATTACAGTAATATTACGGTCTGGGTTTGATAAATACTTTTATTCCTAAAATATTGTTTCCAGATTCACATATCAAACTTGTCTGCATTAACCTCGTTGTTCTTTTCATCTGGCCAAGAACCCCTTCGGAAGTTAAGGTGTATAAGGTATCGAGTAAATCACTTGACGATGTATAATAATTTAGACTTTCCGCTCCGGTTTAGATTTTGAGAGGTAGTGTACCAAAACACTGTACTGATTTAGTCATAACGTTACATCAATTACAAACAGGAACGAAGACATCCTCTCACTTCTGGTAACACTGCAATTTTATGCTGGCATGGTACGTTTCAAAACTGTGTAGGAGATCTACTAACAAATCACAACCATCAACCATCTGTGGCAAGAAGTTATTGCTGCACTCATCCAACCAGGGAATTACAAATACCCACATGGGAGGAAATTATTGTGTATCTGTGTGTATGCAGATTTCTACAAAATTACTTGAGTACCTGGAAGTAATAATAGAAAATGCTGACAATTTATTTCATGAAAATAGAAATACATTAAACATATTTGTTTTGTGAATGCTTTTCCTGATACTTTGTTTTATTACGGACTTGATAGTTCTTATTTGTACTAACTTTGTAAATTTATAAATAGGGAAGAGTATTTAGTTTGTATTTTTTTTTTGTAATATAAACAGTTTTTTTACAAATATACAGTTTTATAGAGTAATATACAGTTTTTTTGTAATTTTTTTCTAATGTAACAGTTCCTCTTATAGTTTGTAAGTACTTTTTACTTGATAAAGTAGGTTTACTTGCTAAACCGTCCTTATTCAAAATAATTGCACTTTTCTTAAAACTCATATTTCTTTATTTACATAAAACATCACTCCAATAACAACTCTTCTACATACCTCTGTAAATCGCCATTACTTAATACCAACCTTTCTGCCAACTTTAAATACTACCATGTACTTCTGCATTAGGCGGGAATTTTAAATTTAAAAGTAGTCTGTTAAATACTTTTTTAATAATTCAACAGTTTGCTTAAAAAAATACATTTTACTTGCTTTTATTTGTTACATATCCAAATACTTATTTAGTATGAAAAAGTATATAAACTGAAATAACAATAGACAATATTTTTTTTAAATGATAATTAAAAAGATAATCTAATTAGGTTACTTTTCTAAAAAAAATGTTGTTTTGTTATTTTCTCTCCTAAGGGGAGACTGATAGTTTTTCCCTCTCTTAGTTTCTATTTCACTTCAAACTAAAAGTTCAGAGTGGAGTTGAGTTATTTTAAGGGTAGACTAGGGATAGGTAGGGGCTCTGGTTCACCTGTAAACCGCATATCTGAAAAAAAATACATAATCAGTGATAGTTATATAATCTTTATAATATATTTTGGTAGGTGTTCTAATGAGTATTGAAAAATAGTTTATGTGAAATGTTCATGTATGTTATCAAATACTGATAAATAATTTTTCAGTTTTGTCCTATATACATACATACCTACCTATTAAATGTTTAGTTTTACAATTTCTTATCTTATTTCTACCCCAAGGAATTATTTTTAGATGACTTTTTTTGCAAATAGGTAAAATTAAAACTTGGTAGGTACTAGCTCTATAAGCATATACATACATATATCCCTAGAAGTAGACAGGTATATAGACAAGTAGACTGTACAAGTAGAAATATCTTGTCTTAAATTAATTCAGAAAACAAAATACAAAATCATATTAATCCTTAACTCTCACACGTTATTTATTTTATACTAACCGATGATCGGTTATGTATTGATCGGTATCGGCATGATATTGAGAAAGTTACTTACATGTTCTGCCAAATCCTTTATTTTTAAATCATCATAATATAATCATTTAACTATGTATTTGATACTTCTGAGGTTGTCAGCAATAAACTCCTTTAGCCTTCATTCTTTGTTTGGTTGCATCCAAGGAAGTCCGTTTCGTTTCTATTATAATCTTTTTTTCTATTGAGGAAACATTAGGATTAGCTGGGAGAGGAAAAAGTATAAAAAAGAATGCCTGGTTAAGGTAGTATATGTAACCATTGTAAGTATATGTATCAATGTAATAAGCATAAAATGAGGACTTTAAATATTCATAATTATATGTATTTACTTTATATGTAAAATGTGTTATGTATTTACATGAACACTTGTTATAAACTGTTAGTTTCATCTGCTGCTTATTACATTATGTATATAAAACTTCAATACTTAAAAAAAACAGTGAAAATTACACGCCGGTAAAATGAAAAAAATATAAAATAACACCAGTTATACTTACTTTTCAATAATATTTGTTAAGGGACTTCTCCTTTTCGGTAATTTTTTATCTTTTAGGTTGTTTTTATAATGTACAAAACCGAAATACTCATGTAAATAAGTAAAACGAAAAATTAAAATCAACACACCAGAACATAACCTAGCAAATGCACTAAATACACAGCATCAGGGTAAAATTAGACAGAGATGGAGAGTTAATAATAAAGATGAACATATCTGACGGGACGTATGAGGCAGTGGATATAACAGCGTTGCCAAACGTTTTTCCATCAAACGACTCCATCACGTAATCATCTCATGAAATGTACTACTTTTGTTTTTTGAATACCAAATAATTTGATCAACCGATTAAATTTAATCAGCCGATTACAGTTTCTTTGTGAATACCACCCTTAGTGATACAAACGATTGTGTGAAATTCGTGAAAATCATGTGCGTGTTGTGTTGTCCTCTGCCAATGTGAATTATTTTGAATTTGCAACTTTAACTTCAATATATGTGGAACGATAATTTTCCCTCTACAACCATATACACGGTGGAGACTTTAACTGGAATATATTCGCTAGCGAGGTGGTGAATGATTTTTCAAAAAATTCCCGAGACACGCCAATTTTTAAATGTATTTACCTACATTTTGCAAGTAATATGAAAAATATAGCCCTTCAGGGGGTGGCTGAAACCACCCTCGACATGATTTTTCCAAATGCAACCCTATGGCTTGTGACCCCTCATTGTAAATCTGGTGGAAAGAGGAATCCAACGCACTGATCAAATTTTAATTTTATTTTTAGTATGTTTGTAGGGTTGCATACAATTAAAACAATTTAAAAATTAAATTTATTTTCATCGTAACAATTGTTCAAAATGTGCACCATTCACTTGTTGGCAGCATCTCAGTCTGTGGTAGGTTTCGTCCCTTACATTATACAACATTTGCGGTGTTATTTTTCCGATTTCCTCTCTTATCCTTTCCTGCAGATCTGTTATGTTGTTGGGTTTCTGAATGTAAACCCTACTTTTAAGATGTCCCCACAAAAATAAATCCAGTGGTGTAAGATCTGGAGATCTTGCTGGCCACTCAATATTACCCTCGCCTCCCAATCCACCTACCGGGAAAAATTCTGTCCAGATACTGACGAACAATGACAGCATAGTGTGGTGGGATCCCCCCCCCCCCCCCCCCAACTTGCTGAAACCATAACCTCTCGTCGGTCAAGTTTGGGTTTAAGGGGGTTTGGAAATAAATGACATAGCACTGGCATTAGTTCGTGCTGGAGTAAACGCAAGTATCTTGCTCCATTAAGAGTGTCATCAAAGAAAAATGGTCCTACAATTCTATCTTGTATTATTCCGGCACACACATTAGTTTTCTGTGGGCGCTGAGTATGAAGTTCCCTCATCCAATGGGGGTTCTCTTCAGCCCAGTAACGACAATTTTGGCGATTTACGTGCCCCTTTAATGTAAAAGTAGCCTCGTCAGAGAAAACTATCCACTCTAAAGATAACTGGTTTTGATCAATACAAGTCATCAATAAATCGCAAAATTCCACTCGTCGATCTGGATCATCTTCAAGTAGCTCTTGAACAGCTTGCATTTTATATGGGCGTTTTTTCTCATATTGAAGTATTTTTAAAACTTTTTTGTGATTAAGATTACTATCATGGGCCAGTTGACGGGCTGGAGTGATTGGATTTTCTTCTAGAGCAAACAAGAAATTCAACTTCGTGTCGTCATCAACAACAGCCTGCCTCTTACTCGGTACTTTCCTGACATGACCCATCTCTCGATATTGTGCCTCAATTTTACTAATGGTACCTTGTTTTAGTGGTGGCAAGTCAGGATGCGTTTCTCGAAACAAACGAACAACTTCGCATTGAGTTCGCGCCCTATCACCATATCCAATCATCATCAAAATTTCGATTTTTAGTGATTCAGTTAAATAAGACATTTTCACCAATTTGAAATAACACTTCGTTTCAAACTCTGAATACAGGATACAAACTAAATTACTCTTTGCGGCCGTGTAAAAACACTAGCAAAAAATATCAAATATCAGTTGTGGCAAAAAAATTGTGGCAAAAAATCATGTCGAGGGTAGTTTCAGCCACCCCTGAAGGGCTATATTTTTCACATTACTTGCAAAATGTAGGTAAATACATTTAAAAGTTGACGTGTCTCGGGAATTTTTTGAAAAATTATTCACCACCCCGCTAGCGAATATATTCCAGTTAAAGTCTCCACCGTGTATACAGGCCAAATCGCTCACATTTAACGAGAATAAATGCAGAAAAACCACTGGGGGAATAGTTTGCAATTTAAACCACCCCCCACCCCTCCACCCTCTCTGTGGGGGTGGTGGTAAGTTCAGTTTTTTAAATGGAAACCCATATTTTTTATTCGCGGATGGTGTTCTCCGATAAAAAATGAACATCTTTTATTTGAAAAATGTTTTTGTCCATGTTCATTCTTGCCCAATATTTGCCATAAACAGCCGAACAGGAGAGCAGATCTCTATTGATGATGCGAGGTTGAGGAAATCAGCAGCAATCTTGCAACCAAATACGAGATCTGTTCAATTACATTTTCCGAATCGATCGAGGTCTCGTCTCAAAAATCACCGTGAACAGAACAATTTAGTTATATCTCATGGGGATTATTAGTAAAGGATGTGCCTGAGCAAGAAAAAAGAGACACACGATGTTCGCTTTCCAGCTAACAACATGATGCGCTAATAAAAAATAGGGGTTTTTATTTGAAAATTCAAACTCACCCCGCACCCTCGCTGAGGGGTTGGAGGGTGGGGTGGTTTGATGTACAAACGTTTTCCCCCTCGAATACAAACAACTTTTTCTCTCGCAACTTTTCGGTGCAAAAGAGAAAAACAGAGGGTTTCCCGGAGGGGAAGTTAATTTGCGCACAGTTTTTATTTTGGCTGTTTATGGCAAATATTGGGCAAGAATGAACTTGGACAAAAAAAAATTCTAACAAAAGATGTTCATTTTTTATCGGAGAACACCATCCGCGAATAAAAAATATGGGTTTCCATTTAAAAAACTGAACTTACCCCCACCCCCGCAGAGGAGATGGAGCGGTGGGGGGTGGTTTAAATTGCAAACTATTCCTCTTTGAAACCAAACAACTTTTCCATTTGAGATTTTCCGCTGCGATGCGTTGCAACAGAGTTATTCCGGGGTACCGACCTTTTTTCAACACCCGATATATACAATTCTATATATTAAAGTAATCACAACAGTGTTCTATTCTCATGAGAGATGAGCGTTTTATAAACCGATTTTGCCGCAACTTAATTAAGCAAATAAAATTAATAGATAATAAACTAATTAGGCAAATACAAATTATATAACATTTATAACATTGGTGTATTACATGTAAAGCTAGCAGTTGCACGATATATCTAAACATTTCAATCAATATCTAACATTTAACTTCAGAGGGATTTGTTCGTACACATTTCTGTGCCCTAACACATTAAATGGCTTGCACAGTCCCCGTTGCAAAGTGATTACACTTTTTTTGTCGAAAAATCGAACGAGAAACTTGGTTTTTACTTCTAATTGGTGTTTAATTATGGATAAGATACTCTTCTTCCCCGAAGGTAATAAAATCACGTCTGACTGTGGAATTAACGTTTGATTTTAAACCTGAGAGTACACTTTTAGCTATCTATTTTAGTTTTTCATGATGAAGTATACTTGAGGAGCGTTATTCCCGATCTACCTAAGTCCAAAAATCAGTTTCTAGTTAGAGCTAATATTATTCAGACTCAACTGTACGTGATATATACATATATATAAGATATTATACATATTCATTAAAATATTGTAATAAAGGAAGTTAATATCAAAGTAGCTTTTATTCTTTTTTTATTTTTTTTTTACAAAAACATACTGATATGCAACATTACAAAATTAAGCTTAATGGACTTGACTTAGTTTTGAAAAAACTCAAACAACTGTCATTGAATTATCATTAGACACTACAAAAATGGCTCATTGTTATCGACGGCTTCTTCCACATCATCTGTGTTATGTTCCCAACATTTTTTAGTGCTGCTGCATAAATGAGATGCTCCTCTTCTTTCAATTTAACATGTTTCAGAAGATGTCTTACATTTGCCCATTTCGCAACGCTGATTTTATTGATAGGTGGTGAAGGTTTGACCTTCTCTAAAGCACGGGAGATATCGATATTATTACTTTTTAAAACAGCAAGTGAGCATTGGGGCCCCGTGTATGTATTTTTTACTGACACCGCCTTTTTTCCTTTCCGATTTGTGAAAGATTGTTGTTCGGTTATCTTAAAGGGCAGTTTTTTTTTAACATACTGCTAGGTAACGCTTTGTAATCTTTAATAATACAGTCCCTATTATTCTGCAGAACTGTAGAATTTTCAGAAAAAATTTCGTAATAACCGTTTGGACCTATAATTTTTCCTTTTTTCGTATTTCCTTTTCAGAACGTCCAAATACACGATCGGCTGGCATGTAGCTATGTCCCCTGATCGGAAATATGTGTTGTATTTCTTGAAAGATACTATTTTGTAAATAACACAGAAGCACAAATATAACAGTAGAATTCTTATTCTGACCAGGGCAAGCGTCAGAGAAAAGTTTTAAGGTATGCGGTCTTTGTTTTGGATCTAACTCGCTGTATTTGGCTTCTAATGCATTAAGAAAACGTACTAACTCAGAGCATACTTCATTGGAACCTTTCGCGCTTTCATTTTCAGTCCAGGTATATGCGAAAGCAAAAAAAAAAAACACTTCTAAATAATGTAATAATTTGTAGCCGTAATAACACAAACACACGTAAAGCCGCCTGCTAGTAAAGAGGTTAAGATTACATTGAATCAGCTGCTAGTAATTACAAGTTCGCATGCGCAGAGGACTTAGTTTAACTTTGGAATCTTTATTTTATGAACTTAACTCAGTTCTGGAAAAAATCTACGAACGTCTACGGATTTATCAGTGAGACATAGGCTTGTTTTGTTAAATATTAGTCAATATTATGCTTCAGGACATTGGTAGCTACAAGACGCTAACGTGGGCCCGAATTTTAATAATTTGGACTTGGTTTTACAATAACACTCTTCACTTACTGCATCATGCTTTACTATGATTGATTTATTATCAAGCCATAAAAACGTTCACCTTTGCTATCTTAATAATAAATGTTTTAAGATGCTGGTTATTGTACAGAATGGTTCATAATTCATCAATCAATCATATATAATTTCAATAAAAAAATACTTCAAATCGATTGGCCGATTAAAATTTTATTCGTTAAGAAAAAACATGTCAAAATAAAAGGAGTTTTTCAACTTTCAACGCTAATTGCAGTAATAAAAAAACTCTAGCGACTTCCGGTTGGGCTTCAAATTTAGGTAATTTAATATAGAACAACTTTCTAAATGTATGTGTTATACAAAATGTGCCAGGGAACTGAGGTATAAGCTAAAACGTAAAAAAAAACACTTTTTTTGCATAAATTGTTAAATAATTAATGAAGCTCACACTTTTGACTGTACGGACCCCCGCCATTGTATTCTACGGGAAAAAAATACATACGATTCAATAATAAAGGCTCCGCCAAAAAAATACAAATTTTGGACGCTTTTTAATCCCTGGCAACTGGACTGCTTATACTACGTCCATTGTGCGTAATTCGCGGGTAACGCTATTTTGGGTGTACTGTATTAGCCCATCTTTTGCAAGATAACCATTCTATCCAGTCACTCCCAGAAACTTAAAACAGTTCCTTGCAATATAAACACTCGACAACATTAAGTTTCATTTGGTCAAGTTCAAGATGTTTCTTCGATTTTTTTTGCAGTTTTTTTTTAAGATTTTATAAGAGCTATGCTATAATTGCAGAATAGGCTCTTTTACGATGCTTTTTCACTTGTTCATCCATCGAGTATTAGCTGAAGAGCTTGTTTCATATTGATCGCTTCACTAAGACCTAGTTTTTTTCTTTTTACAAATTTTCAACATCTAGAATTAATAGCTATAGTTTATAGCACCACAAAAAAATGAAGAAGGAATTGCATTCCTGTTTAAAATTAAGTTTGGACAATATGAGCAGGCTCACATTGTATGTTATTTAGTTTATCCAGACATCCCTAACCGGATTTAACTAAAACGCATGCAGCAACCTAAAATTATGGAATACAATGTGAAATGCTTCATGTAATATTCGCTAAAACAACAAGTAGGTACATTATCTTATACAGTGAGGTCCATAAGTAATGGATAAATTCACTATCTACGTAATTTACAATTTATGAGTAAAACCCTGAGACACTTCAATTTTTAATTCTAGAATGACATTTTTTCAGCATAATTTTATACCTCCCCCTCCAACCCCCTTGGAGTGACAGCTGCCCCTGTTTTTATATGGAATTGTAAATGGAACGAGGGTGCGTGTGATAGCTCATTTGAAGGGGTGCTTAATTATCTATTCAGCAATATAAGGTTTTGTGAATTTTGTAAATTTTTCATCAAGAAAATTAAATTTGACAATTTCAAAATTATTATTATTATGACATGTATACAATCAAGTGCCTATGTACCAAATATCTGCCAAATCTGACGTTTTTAGTTAATTTTGTGTCAACCTTCAACTTAAATGTATCGGTTTCCCTGATACGCTGCGCAAAATACCCAACAAAAAGAAAGAAGTAAAAAGGGTTTCTTTTTACATGTCAGAAAAAAATTATACATTTAAATTTCTTTATTTGCTACATCTGTGAAAACTTATTATTCTATTATGTTATTTATCGCTGATCGTCAAGTTGATCATTATTTTAACAATGAGTCTTTCGGATACCCAAAGAAGTGAAATTTTGATATTATTAGGATGTGGTGATAAAACAAGAACGCAGAAGCAAGTATGCGAAATATGCAATACTAAGTATCCTGACCGCCGCATTTCCCAGTCTACGATTAGTAGAAATGAAAACAAATTTCATGAATTTGGAAATGTCACAGATATTCCTAAATCTGGTAGGAAACGCATTTTAGACGATGAACAGAAATTGGATACATTGTTAGATATTCAAGATAATCCACATAAACCTACAGGGCAAGTTGCCGTCGATAATGATGTTAGTAAAACGTCCATATTGCGTCTTCTAAAAAACGAAAAATACCGCCGATATAAAATTCATTTGGTTCAAGAACTTAACGACGATGACCCTGATCGCCGACTGGAATTTTGCGAAATCATGGCAAATATATGCCATCATAATCCTTTATTTATAAAAAACATTATTTTTTCTGATGAAGCAACATTCGTCTTAAATGGAACAGTCAACAAACAGAACTGTAGATACTGGAGTACAGAAAATCCACATTGGATGATGGAGGCTGAATGATCAGGATACTCAATATCCTGAGAAGGTGAACGTTTGGGCTGGAATTATAAATTCTCAAATTATCGGTCCATATTTATTTGATGGCACATTAACTGGCGCGCGTTACTTGGATTTCTTGCAAAATTTCTTAGTTCCAGAATTAAGAATGCTTTTCCCAAATGATGACAACCCCAATGAAATTAATAGAAATATTTGGTTTCAGCAGGACGAAGCTACACCACATTTTTCATTGGAAGTAAGAGCCTATCTGAATCAAGTTTTTCCCAATAGATGGATCGGTAGACGCGGTGAAATTGAGTGGCCTGCTCGTTCTCCCGATTTGACCACGCTTGACTATTTTTTATGGGGTTACTTAAAATCGAAAGTCTACTTCAACAGACCAAATAACGTAGAAGATTTAAAAGACAGAATAAGGCAAGAAATCAATCAAATCACCCCGGAAACAATACAAAATGTTTTAGAAGAATTTCAGCAACGCCTCCATTATTGTCAAGAAGCAACGGGCGTCCAGTTTGAACATTTGATTTAAACTGTTCTTCTGGTCTGTTCCATGTTCTTTTCTTTACTTAGTAACATTAAAAATGTAATATTTTTCAATAAAAAAAATTATAGCAATTAAAAAAATATTATGTTGCTGGATGGAGAATTAAAACCCCTTTCAAATGAGCTATCACACGTACCCTCGTTCCATTTAAAAAATTTTAAAGGGGTAGCTGTCACTCCAAGGGGGTTGGAGGGGGAGGTGTAAAATGTTGCTCAAAAAATGTCATTCTAGAATTAAAAACGTGTTTCAGGATTTTATTCATAAATTGTAGATTACGTAGATTATGAATTTATCCGTTACTTATGGACCTCACTGTATATTTAAAAAAAATGTAATAAACAGCGGAAACCACGTTTTTCAACAATTGTCGACTTGCAGTGTACTTGTATATTAAATACTGTTTAATACTATTAATGAATTTTTCATCAGTTTATTTGCCATGTTGCTGTCAACATGAAATAATTTTGTCTCTTCGAGTTTTGTTGTCTCCTACTCTATTATTCTCTAACTCTATTTATTTAAATACAAACCCGATTTTCGAAGATTTTCTCTCAACATCTGAAAGAGCCGCCTTTTCTCTTTACTGTACACTTAATATTTGTTATGGTTACATAAAGAAATTTGTAAAGTTTAAAGTTCTCTAAAACTCTTTGAAACTAATAAAAAATTATATAATCAAAGTGCCTGTGAACTTAAGCTGTTCTCGTGATTCCATATCCCCTCTTTCTCATTTTAATAATATGTATGAAGATATGCAGAGATCCCAAGACCAATAATTGGGGTACAATTATTGTACCCCAACAAATCTCCAATAAACCGGTCCACAGTAAGCTGACTGGTAAAGGAATTAACAGACTATGTATATCTTGTTCGCGAATTAAACTAGGAGAACTTCGTTGGAAGGGCTGAATTTTGTTAAGGAACGATGGAAAGTCGCAACAACAATAATAACTTCGCAAGAAATATTCTTTTTTCAGATGAAGCTACATTCAATTTAAATGGGGTTGTTAATCGATATAATAGATATTACTGCTTAAGTTAGAACCTCAAAAAGTTATGTTTGTTTCCAAGGGGGGGGGGGGGGTGAAAATAATGTTATTAACCAACAAGCATGGATCCAACAGGATGTGACACCACCACATTTTGCGGCAAATATCAGGGAGTATTTAAATGCACAATTTCCAGGACACTGGATAGGCAGAAGAAGTACAATTGGATGTCCAGCGCACTCTCCTGATCTAAATGTCTTAGATTTTTCTGTGGGAGTATTTAAAGTGTAAAGTTTATATCAATCCACCAGATAATATTAAAGACTTGAAACAAAACGTTTCAAATGAAGTCCGGGCCATTCCTGAAGACTTATTAATTGAGGAGACTTATTATTGACAATATTATTGAAGAGATTTGGAACTGACTCGGACATTGCTTAGCGAAAAATGGAGGTCACTTTCAACACCTCCTTCGCAAATTATTGTTGTGTTGTTCCATTTTTAAAAAAACAAATCATTAAGTAAGTAATTACATTCTTTACAAAAATGAACTTTATGAGGGAAAATTTCTTTATGTAATAATATCAAATTATTATTGAACAGTACAGAGAAAAAGCTGCCCTTTCAGATATTGAGAGATTTGTCATTTAAATACATAAAGTTGGTCTCCATAACAGCCAACAGCGAAAAGACAAAATTGTTCATGTTGGCAGACGCATAGCAAAAAACCTGATGAAAAACTTTTATTCAGGATATTTTTTCATATACAAGGTTATTAAAAAGTTACATGCATGTTGCGCGAATTTTTTGCCACTCTGTATAAAACACAATATCCTTTTTGTAGAGATTACCCATTAAGGGTTTCCATTTCCTCTCCTTCCATCAAATTTTAGCAGTCACCACGTCATCAGACTCCGACTAGAATAAGTGCCCTGCGGCGAGATCGTAAGGAGGACATTACTTACTTCTATGCCGGCTTTGTTTTTTTTACATTAGTGCCAACTTTTTGCGCCAACGCCTAATGCGTAATTCATCTCGTAGCGCCCTAATTGTCCAGGAACAATGTGCGCCTTTCCATTGTCACAGGCAGAGCCTCTTTGCGAAGAAGGAAATAAATATAATCGGATTTCGTTAATTTCATTTCTCGAAGACTGTCTGCCATGGGATTATGTACAACGTCTGAATGTTTTTTGTGTAAAATACAACTCACCCACCCAATTACTAGAAGTTTACTCTCCTTTTTTAGGTTTGAATTTTTGTTTTTAGTCTACCGCGTTAACAAAAAATATTTGTAGTAAACCAAGGGGTAGGGTAGACCGGGGACAATAGAAACAGGGGAAAGTCGAAACAACCGCCATATTAAAAGAATTTCGAAGTTTAAATCACGCGCGCTTATTCAGTACGACTCGCCGCTAGGTGGTACATGTAGTCGACAGTCAGCCGTTGATGTCTGTTTATACTAGAAGTGCTCGTTTGCGAAAACTTCCTTTCCCGCTATCAAAGTAAATTTTTCAATTGCTAAAGAAAGTGTGATACAAAGATTAAAAACGTAAGTATTAATCTTTATCCGTTTTTATTATTTTGCTTGGTATATCTCTTTTGACCGGGACGACTAGAATTATTACTGTTATCCAAGAGTAAGAAAATATTTGAGTGTTTATTGAGAACTGTGTTGTGGGGACAATTGAAACAAACGATGGAGGGGACAATTGAAACATGTTTCAATCGTCCCCAACATGAAGTTTTGTTTGTTTTATTTTTGTTGGGGTATCTAAAGGTGTTTATTTTATTTTAGAATGCCACGTGTAAGAGTAAGAAAAACGGAGAGAGCATTAAAATCTATTTCAGTATATGAAGAAGCTTATAAAGAAGCTACTGAGAATGAGGTGTCGATAAGATCTGCGGCAGCTAAATTTGAACTACACTATGTGTCATTAAGTAGATTTGTCAAGAAGAAAAAGCAGGCAAACAAGCAAGGATCCACGATTCCTGTCACGATGGGTTATCGTTGTGTAAGACGAGTATTTGACATAGACCAGGAAAAAAGCATTGTTGGATATATAATCAAAGCAGCGCAAATATTCTATGGATTACCGCCCAAAGAAATACGAAAGCTTGCTAATGTAATGGATAGATACAAGTTTGAACCAAAAGATATCTATAATGTTGACGAGACAGGAGTCACGACGGTTCAAAAACCTGTTAAAGTTGTCGCCGAAAGAGGAACCAAACAAGTAGGTGCACTAACATCAGGGGAAATAGGAACGCTGGTAACTGTAGCATTAGCTATAAATGCTATCGGCAATAGTGTCCCACCAATTTTTATTTTCCCACGACTAAGATACAAGGATCATTTCGTTCGTGATGGTCCTGTGGGCTGTATCGGAACGGGAAATGCTAGTGGCTGGATGCAAGAAGATGAGTTCTTGATATTCCTCAACCACTTTCAAAAACATACCAATGCTTCAATGGAAAATAAAATATTGCTTTTACTTGATAACCACCACTCGCATATATAATCATACGATGTTTGGATTTCTGCAAATCAAATGGTATTATCGTCTTATCATTTCCCCCGCATTGTTCACACAAGCTGCAGCTACTATACCGCTCAGTATACATTCCTTTTAAAAAGGCTGTAAATTCACATTGCGACGCCTGGATGAGAAATAATCCAGGTAAAACTATGACAATTTATGACATCCCCTGTATTGTCAAACTAGCTCTACCTCTCGCCCTTACACAATCCAATATTATAGCTGGCTTTAGTTGCACCGGAATATATCCTTTTAATAGAGACATATTTACGGAACCAGACTTTGCCCCTTCATATGTCACAGACAGACCAGCTCCTGAAAATGCAGTGCCTAATGCCATTGAAGTTATACCACAAGCAAGTACCAGTAATGTTGGACCATTACCTAGCGTTGATATTATGCCAGTATCACCAAACACTCACATCCCTCCACCATCTCCAAACAATCACACTCCATCGATATCACCAAGCACTACTCGATATCACCACTAACATTCTATCAGCATCATCAATCACTCTCACACTGCCAGCATCACCAGGCACATCAACGACTGTATTTTCGCCAGAAATTGTTAGACCGTTACCAAAAGCGCCTCCTAGGAAAAGAGCTGGCAAACGAAATAGTAGAAAGTCTGCAATTTATACGGATACATCGGAAAAAGATGCTATTGAACAGGAATATGAAGCAAAAAGAAAAACCAAGTTCAGAGAAAACTTAAAGATTCAAAGGGTAAACCGGAAAAAAAATAGACAGTCTAAACAAACTGTAAAACACCAAAACAATCGTGAACAGAGTGACAGCGACGACGAGGATTGTTATTGCCTGGTTTGTCTGGAGCAGTGGGGTAATAGCCGCCCTGGAGAGAAATGAGTGCAATGCATTGAATGTCGACATTGGTCACACGAAGAATGCACTTCAAAAGAAGATCTTTATACCTGTTTGTCAGACTAAATATTTTTACTGTGTATTCTCTTATCTTATGATTTCCAATATTGATCTCTTCTATTTGCATTTTAATTACATTTTTTGTTAAATCTAAATGCTGTTTCAATTGTCCCAGGTAAATGTTTCAATCGTCCCTGACGTGGGGACAATTGAAACAATTTGGCAATCTGAAGATATTTTGAAATATCATATTTGTGTATCATTTTAGGACAACGGAATGATATATCCAAAAACCTTATTAAATATGCTAAGTAATACTCACTTTATAATTTAGATATTTGCAGAAGCCTCATAAAAAAAATCAAGAAGCACAAATGTTTCAACTTTACCCGGTCTACCCTATCTGTTCTGGGTTGGACGTTTTCCATATGATAACTAATTTTTATTGGAATGCCTCTAGAATAGACATGACAATTTTGATATGTGCCAATTGAAAAAGTTGTGGAAAATTTGTTATTTATCAAAATGTAAAACGATAATTCTAAAATATCCGTTTTTCTTACATTTCTTCTAAATAACTTGTGACCTCTTCATTTTAAAGGAAAGTTGAAGAGAGAAAAAAGTTTTGTCATTAAATTTTACACAAGTTGACATGGCGTCATGGGATCACTGAGGTCAGGGGATTATTGTTGTCAATTGGCATATTGGGGTTATTGGCGTCTTGGGATTTCATGAGATCATTGAGGTCAATAAGATCTTTGGAGTCTTGAGATACTAGTATTGTCATTAGATTATTGGTGTCAAGTAAGACATTAGAGTATTTTAATTATGCTTGTATTACCAGTAGATGTGGAACGGTCGTTTTCAAAATATAAGCATATATTTTCACCGCAGCGAACAATACCCTAATTATAACTTACATAGCTTTCTTAACTAGAAACTTATCTGATGCTACAAAGTTTTTACGAAACTTCTCCAGTTCGTGATAGTATTGTTAACAAAGCTACGTCATCAAACTAATTAACCAGTTCACTGGTATTGTATATGATAGAAAAACGTGCCAATTCTGGTATTCTATCATATACGATTAAATATAATTACTATCTTAATTTTCTAGAGATTTGAACCAAACTTGGTACATAATAGTTTTTGGGGGCACTGAATCCATATCTCATCAGAGTTATAAAATTCAATATGGCGGACTAAATTTAACCCCCTAGTGCGAAACAATCTTTTTTTTTATTTTTTTTTTAATCTGGACCGGAATTTGTTTAAAAAGGTTTTCGAGGTTGCTGATCACAGTTTTTGGAGTTGAAGAAGTTTGGAGCTGAATTTTGAACCAGATTTTTAAATTTCAAGATGGCCGATCCAAAATGGCGGTTGAAAATTGAAATATTATCGGAATTTTGGAAAAACTGCATGTAGGGATTTTTTAGATCACTCATTACGAATATATGGTCAAATTGTGAAAATTCAAAATGGTGAATGGACTAACATCACGGACGAAAATTAAAAATTTGTGTGAATCTGAAAAGCTACGTATATGTAGGCGTTTATAAGGTTACTGATCTGAAAACAGATTCTAAAAATCCGAAATGGCGGATCCAATTTGGGGGTAAAAAACTAAAAATGTGTGCGAACTTGGATAAAAAGCGATATTGAAGTATATAAGTTTTTGATTATTACAAAATCTAAATCAGATTTTGAAAATTCAATGTGGGGAATCCAATACAGCAAATGAAAGTGAAAACTTCTTGAGTATTATATTCACTATTCATTCGAACACTCAATCTGTAATTCGAATGTGAAACCCTAATTTAACCTTTTTTAACACCCTAACTGATATACTAAACTACGCACAAAATTACTATCGAAAATACAAAATAATATTAACTGGGGATTTCAATATAAATTTACAAATCTTGGAAAATAGAAATACCCAAAATTGTATTAACTTGTTACTTATGTATAACCTTAGACAAACTATATTTGAACCTACTAGGATAACAAACAAATCTTGTTCACTAATAGATAACATTTTTACAAATATTAATATATATAAGGCTGAGGTAATTAAAACAGCTCTCTCTGATCACGAGGCACAACTAATAGAGTGAGAGGCATACAAAATTACAAAAAATAAGACATATATGAAAAAAATAATATTCTCGGAAACAAAATTACGTCAAATTAAAAATGAATTAGAAAATCGCAATTGGGAAGATATTTACTGTATTGATGATCCAAATAGAGCATATGATAGATTTATAAGTCACATTAAAAATGCAATGAACGCCATATTTCCTAAAAAAGTGTTAAGAGAAATAAAAAAAATCAAAAACGTGGATCACTCAAGGAATAAAAACATCTTGCAAAAATAAAAGGATTATGTATATTCAAAAATGAAATGGTGAAATACCTGTTGACAAATACAAACAGTACTGTAATATTTTAAAAAAAGTCATACATAAGGCAAAAACATTGTTACACAGGTCATACATTGAAACATCGAAAAATAAAGGAAAAGCAATTTGGAGCTTGCGCTAAAACTAAAAGTGATTTTACAGTACTAGATAACATTGGTATAAATGAAAAAAATAAAAAGAAAATTCTAAATAATATAAATAGCATCTTTGTAAATCAATGCTCACCATTTAATAATGATAGTAAAAATAATTGCAGTAATAATTATAACGCGACAAAATTTATAAAAAGTAATAATGTTAACATATTTCTGTCTCCGACCGATCCAAAGGAGGTCTATAACATAATAATGGATTTAAAAAATACTAGTTCTGTAGGAGAAGAAGAAATACCAACTAAATTATTAAAATCAATAGCTGAGGAGATATCACATCCACTATCGTATATAATAAAATTAACTTTAAACACATGCATATTTCCTGAACATCTTAAAATTGCTCACGTTAAGACTATATACAAAAAGGGACAAAAAAACCTTAGTAGACAATTACAGACCCATTGCACTTCTCTCAAACATCACCAAAATCTTTGAGAAAATAATCTACTGCAGATTAATAGCTTTTTTGGAAACCTACAACCTGTTATCAAATACATAAAATGACTTCAGAAAAAAAACAAATCAACAATAAGAGCCATATACCAAGCCTTGAGTGAGGTCACACGATTATTAAATGAAAATAACAATACCATGACTGTATGTCTAGATTTGTCAAAAGCATTTGATTCAGTGGATCACGAAATTTTAATAAAAAAAATTGAAAGGTTTGGTATTAGAGGAATTCCATTGCAATTAATAATCTCATATTTACAAAATAGAAAACAATGTGTTATAGAAACCGATATCAATGGAAATCTCATAAAATCAGACACAACATATATTCAAAGGGGTGTACCTCAGGGGTCCATATTAGGTCCTTTGTTATATATCCTATACACTAATAACTTGACCTGCAGCTAGTGACGTAATAACTGTTATGTATACAGATGATACTTCGTTATTAATTGGCAACCAAAGTAAACAAGCACTAAAACAAACAGTAACTAATACACTGGATTCCCTAGAAAACTATTTTCATATGAATAATTTAAAATTAAATAAAGAAAAAACACAAATAATAAGTTTCTCTTACCAAAAAAACAGTCAATAGTTGATACTTACCAGTGATAATGCTACTATAAAATCAGTTAGGAATACTTCTTTCTTGGGTGTCAAGATTGATTCACGATTGGACTGGAGAGCGCACATTAACTACGTCGCTCAAACCATTGCTAGGTATTGCTATGCTCTAAAAGTAATCGCACAAAACATTAATCAGTCTACCGCATTTATGGCATACCATGCATATGTATACTGTACAGTCCTGTATAAAGTATGGAATACTTTTCTGGGGTAACTCAAGTGATGCCAACATAATATTTACTTTGCAAAAAAGGTGTATTAGAAATATTCTAAACATGAATCAGATGGAGAGCTGTAAACAAATTTTTATAGATAAAAACATACTTACCTTACCAAGCTTGTATATATATGAGGTTATTATTTTTGTATATTAAAACATTACACTCTTTGAAAACTGCAACAGAAACATCACAGTACATAACACAAGATATAAAAGCAACCTAGTAAGTGCAAATATAGTAAAATATACATACATTCAAAAAAACGTTCCGTTTTCCCTATTTAAAATATATAATAAAGTACCTCAAAATATAAGAAATCTACCTTTTAGGCAAGTGACGAACGCAGTAAGTAAATTTTTACTAGATAAAGGTTACTACACAATAGACGATACTTGAATGATGAAATATAAATATTTGTATATATATGTAGGTTTGTCTTTAGCGTTTTAGGATTTAACTGTATTTGTTCTTTATTTACTTATTTTAAAGTGTACTATTGTTTGTTCTTTTATATTTATGTATTTTATATTTTACATTTATATTTATATTTCTACATTTTACATTTTACATTTATATTTTATATTTTACTTCTTAGGATCATAATATTAGGTATTAGTGATAATTTTATTTATATATTTTTATATTTTTATACTATACTGACAAGTTCGACACCTATATATGGTATTGTATATGAACAAATAAATTATAACTAACTAACTAACCAAGCTTGTAACACCGTAGTTGAAAAATTTGAAAATTTCACATGAGCCCCACCCAATTTTCCGTCCTTTGAGGGATAGTAAATCAAAAAAATAACTCCTGAAATCAAATTAGAGACACAAAAAAACCTTGTATAAACTTGAAAAAACTCGAAATTTCACTCCAACCCCTATTTTTCACCCTTGGGGGGCGGCAGATCAAAAAGATAACTCTTGCAATCGAATTAAAGACACAAACAACGTCGAGGTGATTTTTCTGATCTCGGGAAGAAAAGTCACAAGGACTCAAGTCAGGCGAATAAGGGGGCTGACGAACCACAGGAATGTTTTTACTGTCTAAAAACTCGTTTACTGACATGGCTGTGTGACAAGGCGGAATGTCGTGATACAACATCAAAATACTCATGAGGAATTTTTCAGTCCATATATTTTTTATAAAACGTACGTAACTTGGAGTTCTCTAGTTTGTTTAATGGAATATTGCTTACAACAAAGGCTTCTGTTCATAGAAAAATACGGAGTCGTCGGCGCTGGACGAGGCATGGCTTTTCAGATGTCTTGTTACTTTAGTTTTATCTGAAGAATTTATAATTCGTTCACACACAGTACAAAAAAGGTCATTTCCTTGAATACGTATGCCCCTAAAACCCCCGGGGTCACTGTGAAATCGCGTTTGAAATACTTCCCGTCTATTTGGCATGGTACCTCACTTTATTCACTTCTCCCCTCAACTAATAGTTATTAATATTTATAAAGGTATTTAAACACACGGCGAATACGTAAAAGCGAAACGTATCAACGCGATGCAATACCGGCGATTGTTTGTTACAGCGTGCCATAAATAACTAAAATTGCTAGCGCAGTTTTCGTATTGCAAATCAGCTGTGAGCTGTGAAGGCCAACGAGTCAAGGGCAGGACATGCACAGTGTCGGCCCTGTGATATTCGCGCTTGGTAATAAGTAAGAATATTTAATAATGTACTATGATGCAACATAGTTTCTGTGAACATTAACATTTTCATTCGTAAACTGACTACGGTCCTATTACACACCGCGCTCGCACGAACTCTACTCATCACCAGTAATGACACGTTCCATAAAGTGGGGATAATTTTCAATCGAGTCCAAAAAGTCAAAACATATTTCTCTCTGGATGTCCTTTTGTTCCTGCGAAAGGTTTTTTTGGAACTTTTTTGCGCAGATTTTTCTCATCCCCTATTCGTTAGTCAAAATCTAATGAACAGTGGTGTTATTCAAATTGAACTCTTCTCCGATCATTCTTGACGTCAACCGTCAACCGACGCGACGATCTGAACGCACAAGATCTCGCATTCTATCGACATTTTTATTGATTTTTGAAGATAAAGGCCTTCCACTGCATGGTTCATCTCCAATCGACACTCTTCCTTCCTTCTGAGAATGCCTTAAACCACAAAAAAACAACACTGTATCCAAGTCTGAAGCACAACCTGATAGCACACCGTCGCTCAAAATTAATGTTACTTATTTTTAAAATATACTAGAAAAAACTGGTTTACGAAAACAGTCACAAAGAACAAGCAAATGACTCTTACAAGGTCAAAAATGTACGAAAGAGCATTACATGTTAACCTACCGCCCTTCCAAGTCCCGTCTCCGCAGTGTTGCTAGATCGGGAGCTGCGTTGCCAGTCTCATTACTTAATTTACACACCTCGTAAAAAAAATCGGTTGTAGAAAAAATATTGTACACACTTCCTGTACAATATTTCCTCATCACAAAAGGATCAATTTACACACTTGTTGCATAAATAACTCTTATTGAACTATGGAATTATAAAGTTGATTGGATGGCCTACTTGAACCAAACCTACTTGAAAACTAAATTGTAGCTATTAATCCATTAGTGCTGATTTTAAAGCAATTCTGTAAAAAAACTATATGTTTTTAAAATAACTCTAAAACGCGATTTCCATTATTTTTTTTTATTATATCAATTAATCAGCTGAAAAAATGCTCTATTTGTTCAATTTGACCGACCTTCAATTCCTTATAATAAGAAAGTTGAAAATTATGCTGACTTGAACGGAGTCACCCCGTATATTTCGCTGCTAAGAACTGACGTTACTTTAACTTGGTGCGTATATGATACGGAAGAGACATGCCGTAATACATCATCATATTTGCTAGGCTATCATAAACTGGACCCTTGTTGTGCCCAGAATGCTGCCTAGGGCTATTCAATTTTAACCGCAAGCATTTGGCTAACTATTTGGGTTGTAACTATTACCATATTGTTCGGACAATATTATTATACCTACATATATAGTACCAGAACGAGATCAATATCTAAACTGAGTCATTAGATATATGTTTGAAACTACATTATTTATTATTGAGCCTATCCCTTAAATATAAATTATCAATTTCGTGTAAATATATGTTCAGGGTGTCCCAAACTCGATGTCCCAAGGTTAGTACGGGTGAACCAGAAACTTATTAAAAATTTGAATTGGGACATTGAAGTAGGACTACCAGTGCTAGTTTTTGCCCAGAAAATATACTTGACCAACACTGTTAACAACCAAAAAATAGTGGACGATGACGTTATGTTAAATTTGGTTGGAGTGTAAAGCTGATATTGGCCGGTTGTAAAAATGGATAAATACTACACTTCTCGTTCTAACGCTACACGAATAGCGCAGGTGGTGTGGGGGTCGACCGGTCTTATTCCCTCACTATCTTCGATGCGTATGCGGTTGCTTCTTATCTGTTGTCTCACTTCTGTTTGTCCTTTTTCATAACTGGCCGATGTCGGCTTTACATACACGGTATACAGGGTGTTTCCCCAAAAGCGGTTTCTTCCATAACTCTGTTATTGTAAATTTAGGAATAAAGTATTTAAAACAAGTTGCCAAAACGACGTGATACATATTTGTAAAATAGTTCTAATCATATTTCTAAACATACCATTTCCTGTATCGTCTACACAACTTCGTTATTTTAAGTATATTTGTTATTTAAAGTACCCTGAACATTTGCACATTTTTGGGCATTGGCAATATTACTAATTTTTCCAATTTCCAAACTGACAATTTGGAAATACTAGCCAATGTTGAATTGTTATTTAAAAATGTAATTTTTTTCGTATATTGATCAAAATAGTAAAAATTTTGGGCTCTGAATATAAAATGATTTATATGTGTGTAATATTTGTTAATTATTTATCGTGATTTATTCGTTAATTATTTATTACTATTAGTTTTATTATTACTGTATTATTTTAGTTTGTATAATATTTCCTTCTTACTATGTTCTATGATCATTGTTGTCAGTAAATGCAGTAAATGATACTGCCAAATTGCTTCTTTTAAATCTGTTTTTTTCACGAAGTTTGGAAAATAACCCATTTTTCCTCGAAAACTGATATTATTATTATGTGATATGTTTATATTTATATTTCTGATATTGTATTATTTTGTTGTTTTCGTCTGCGTTGTGTTTTCACTACGTTCTGTGTTCATTGTTGTCAGTAAATGCTGTAAGTAATATTATCAAAGCCTACTTACGGTAAGGTAAATTACGTATATGAGGTGTGGCCATTAAATAACCGAACTGCTGTCATAATACTTTTTATTCGTTACCAATTACAGTAGCAACTTTTTGGCCTTCAATGTACTTCCCTTGCATGAGCAGTGATGGAAGTCCGCTTCTGTCAGCTGGTTCAGAACCTCCGTCGCTTTTACTTTAACCGCTTCCACACATTCGAATCTTGTTTCGGGGTCGTAAGTAAAAAAACACGATTCATCTCAAGTAATCACCATGTCTAAAAAGCCTGGATAAGTGTCAATGTTGTTTAGAATGTCAGCGCAAATGTTTATTCTTGATTGCTTTTGCTAGGGAGTGAGGAGTTTTGGCACCATTTTTGCGCAAACTTTGCGCATGCTGACTGATTCATGCAAAATCTAGCGAACATATTCTTTGTCGATTCCTTCTATTTCAGCAAGCCCTCGGATGCTTAGACGACGATATTCGCGGATTAATTTACCAATTTTTTCAATGTCTTCGTCAGTTTTTGACGTTGAGGGCCGTCCGGGGCGCGAATGGTCTTCGGTCGTTTCACGACCCGCTTTAAACCGTTTAAACCATTCAAAAACTTGTGTGCGGGATAAACATTCATTCCCGTACACTTCTTTTAACATTGCATAAGCTTCTGTAAAAGTTTTCCCCAGTTTAACAGGAAACTTGAGATTAACCCGTTGCTCCATCTGAACACTTAACATTTTTTCAATGCGTCACTGGTGCGTAGACTAATTCAAACGACTGCTACAGTCAAACTGAGTGACCCACTGGCTTGTCCAGCGATCTTAGGGTGGGGGCGCGACATGCTTGCAGCGCGCTGGTAGTAGCATCAGTTCGGTTATTTAATAGCCACACCTCGTATATATAATGATCAGCTTATTTAACCTTTTATTTACTTGTTTGGGATTTTTATGGCATTTTTAAGGTGTTTTTTAAAGTTATGTCAAAATTCCTAACTGGTCGGCCAATTCTAATCTCAGATTCGGTCACAGTGCTCCAAAATGCGCACGGAAATGGTGGCGATTTAAGCTTTTAATTTACTTGTTTGAGATTTTTCAGGCATTCTTAAGGCGTTTTTTGAGGTTAGGAAAAATTCACGAGCCAAAACGGACAAAACGGACATCGGATTCATATTTAGCGAGTGCATGGGAGCGAAAATTCATGGGAATACATAGATCTGCCTTCCAGCACTTCGACTTTTTTTTGTGTATTCCTGTGTCATTATTCTCAAGTGAACATACTAAGACTAAACATTAATAATAAACATACACTATATGGGGCGGACAAACCAATGACATAAATTTATATCTGTGGGGAATTTGGCGACCTTCTTCTCTGTTAGTTTTTTTTTTTTTTTGGTTGGTTGGATTAGGTCCAGGAATAAATAACAAACTATTCGATTTTTGCCAACGTTTCGGAATTTTATTTCTCCTTCATCAGGGCTCACTACAATTTTATACAGAAGTAGATATAAGATATAGATTTTAAAAAAATTACATATTACTATAGAAAAGCAATTGTAACTTTTACTTACATCAATGTTGTTATTGTTGTCATGTAAGGTGGTAAATTACGAACATTGGCGGTACTATCTCTATATATGTGTAGTAAATGTATAAAGATAAAAACAAAACACTATTTTCAGGACAACACACTTTAAAAATTACTATGGTAATGAAGGTTTTTGAGAGAATCTAACCTGTCGTACGCATATCACATTATTTTTGTTAGGGAGTGGGAGGCAGTATTCTTACTGGATTTGAGACAATGAAAATATTATGTTTTGAAATTATTGTTCTTTTCTAGAGTGCTGTAATAAACTGAATTTAAGTCGTCTGTGTCACTACGTTTGTTAACGCTATTTTTATTCATTTTTATTTATACCATTTCTGAAAGTAATCGTTTTTTTAGGTTTGGTTCTGTTCCTAAAATTTTACAATTTTCAAAATTGAATTTGTGTTCTGGATTATTGATTATGTGTTCCACTAGTGCTGTATGTGCCTTTTTTTACATCTTTATTTAGTGTTCTTATGTCATATTCATGTTCTTTTATTATATCTTTTAAATATATTTTTGTTTGACCAATGTAAACTTTATTACAGTTGTTAGAATCACAAGTAATTTCGTACACGACATATCTAATTTAGGAGTTTTTGATTTTAATTTGGAGTAACATTGTGCAACTGTATTTGAATTTTTATATGCTACAGCTATTTTATCTGTGGTGAGAATTCGTGACTAGTTTTCGGACAATGTATGTATATAGGGTAACTTGAAATATATACTTTTTTGTTGTTTTTATTAATATCTTTTTTTGTTGTCTTTGTACTAGTAGTACCAGTAGTACAATTTCTAGATGTTTTGCTAATCCGTAATGAAAACAACAAAATAATAACCGACTGGTACATCAAACCTACAAATTCCGAAAGGTATCTGAATTTTTACTCCAACCATAGTTTGAAACAAAAACTTAATATCATAAAAAAATTAACTTTAAGGGCAATTAACTTGTCACATGATATGTATCACCAAAAAATATACAGTTAATTGTAACACTATTAAAACAAAATGGTTATCCAACAAAACTGGTTAAACAAATTAACAATGAAGTGATGAAAAAAATAGCAATAAATAAGAAATACAACAAAGAAATATATATACACACATTGTCCGAAAACCTGTCACGAATTCTCACCACAGATAACATAGCTGTAGCATATAAAAATTCAAACACAGTTGCACAATGTTACTCCAAATTAAAATCAAAAACTCCTAAAATAGATAAATCGAATGTTGTATACGAAATTACTTGTGATTCTAACAACTGTAATAAAGTTTACATTGGTCAAACAAAAAGATATTTAAAAGATAGAATAAAAGAACATGAATATAACATAAGAACACTAAATAAAGATGAAAAAAGGCACATACAGCACTAGTGGAACACATAATCAATAATCCAGAACACAAATTAAATTTTGAAAATTGTAAAATTTTAGGAACAGAACAAAACCTAAAAAAAAACGATTAATTTTAGAAATGGTATAAATGAATAAAAATAGCGTTAATAAACGTAGTGACATAGACGACTTAAATTCAGTTTATTACAACACTCTAGAAAAGAACAATAATTTCAAAACATAATATTTTCATTGTCTCAAATCCATTAGAATACTGCCTCCCACTCCCTAACACAAATGTGATATGCATACGACAGGTTAGATTCTCTCAAAAACCTTCATTACTATAGTAATTTTTAGTAATACTAAGTGTGTTGTCCTGAAAATAGTGTTTTGTTTTTATCTTTATACATGTACTATATACGTATAGAGATAGTACCGCCAATGTTCGTAATTTACCACCTTACATGACAACAATAACAACATTGATGTAAGGAAAATTTACAATTGCTTTTCTATAGTAATATGTATTTTTTTTAAATATATATCTTATATCTACTTCAGTAAGAAATTGTAGTGAGCCCTGATGAAGGAGAAATAAAGCTCCGAAACGTTGGCAAAAATCGAATAGTTTGTTATATATTCCTGGACTAACTAATAAATTTATATGATTATTAATTCGTCCCCTTTAGAGGAAAAGTTCAAGGTGAGTATATAACTGTGATGAATAAAACCAGAACAATATAATTGTTATTGTATATTGTTGTATTGTATATAGTTGATATAATCTTATTTTCCTATTATTACATAATATTCTTGGAGTGACCGACGCGCGACGTCTCCTTCGAGGTAATTAATATTGAAGGTACTCTAAAGTCCTCTTAATGACTAACAACAGGAAATCGACAGTGCATAAACATTAAGAAAAATCAGATTCCTCAGGGACCTCTAGCCTTGGTTTAAATTTAATCACTGTATTAAAAATGCCAGAAATAAACGAAAAAAAATGTCGGTATTGCTGGGTAGCTATCGGTATCGCTAGGTAGAGGAATCACCACGAAATATATTTCTCAAGAAAACTCACCTCTGGCATCGTATACCCTATGCCACCTGACGTTTCTAATGCATTCCTTAAAATGACAACATATTTCTTGAAGGAAAAAACGACGATCAAGTTTATCCACTGATATGTGTACTAATGTGTGTAATAATGACAGCAGCCATTTAGGAAATAAGGAAATCTGCGTCAGCGCAATCAGATGTTGTGTTGGTGTTGATAAATATTGTAAACCTTGTTTGTAATGGTTAAGTGCGCATATTGCGGTGTTGAGTCGGTGAAAAAGTCGGGACGATCATTTAATAGATAAGGACAATTTATTCATGGGATATCGCACATCAAGTTCATAGTCCCTGGAAAATATCTTGAAGATAAAATGAGTGTATTTATATATTATACAGTGAGGTCCATAAGTAAAGGATACATTCATTTTCTACGCAATTTACAATTTATGAGTAAAATCCTGAAACACGTCAATTTTTAATTCTAGAATGACATTTTTTGAGCATAATTTTATACCTCCCCCTCCAACCCCCTTGGAGTGACAGCTACCCCTCTAAAATTTTTAAATGGAATGAGAGTACGTGTGATAGCTCATTTGAAAGGGTTCTTAATTATCTATTCAACAATATAAGGTTTTTTGAATTTTGTATATTTTTCATCAAGAAAATTAAATTTGACAATTTCAAAATTATAATTATTATGAAATGTACTAAAAAAATGTACTAAATGTATGTACCAAATATCTAGCAAATCTGACGTTTTTAGTTAATTTTGTAACATTCAACTTAAATGTATCGGTTTCCCTGATACGCTGCGCAAAATACCCAACAAAAAGCAAGAAGTAAAAAGGGTTACCTTTTACATATCAGAAAAAATTATATATTTAAATTTATTTATTTGCTACATCTGTGAAAACTTATTATTCTATTATGTTATTTATCGCTGATCGTCAAGTTGATCATTATTTTAACAATGAGATATTATTAGGATGTGGTGATAAAACAAGAACGCAGAAGCAGGTATGCGAAATATTCAATACTAAGTATCCTGACCGCCGCATTTCCCAGTCTACGGTTAATGGAATAGAAAACAAATTTCGTGAATTTGGAAATGTCACAGATATTCCTAAATCTGGTAGGAAACCCATTTTAGACGCTGAACAGAATTGGATATATTGTTAGATATTCAAGATAATCCACATAAACCTACAAGGCAAGTTGCCGTCGATAATGATGTTAGTAAAACGTCCATATTGCGCCTTCTAAAAAACTAAAAATACCGCCCATATTAAATTCATTTGGTTCAAGAACTTAACGACGATGACCCTGATCGCCGATTGGAATTTTGCGAAATCATGGCAAATAGATGCCAAGATAATCCATTATTTATAAAAAAAACATTCTTTTTTCTGATGAAGCAACATTCGTCTTAAATGGAACAGTCAACAAACAGAACTGTTGAAACAGAACTACTGGAGGACAGAAAATCCACATTGGAGGATGGAGGCGAATACTCAATATCCTGAGGAGGTGAACGTTTGGGCTGGAATTATAAATTCTCAAATTATCGGACCATATTTCTTTGATGGCACATTCACTGGCGCGCGTTACTTGGATTTCTTGCAAAATTTCTTAGTTCCAGAGTTAAGAATGCTTTTCCCAGATGATGACAACCCCAATGAAATTTATAGAAATATTTGGTTTCAGTAGGACGGAGCTACACCACATTTTTCATTGGAAGTAAGACCCTATCTGAATCAAGTTTTTCCCAATAGATGGAGCGGTAGACGCAGTGAAATTGAGTGGCCTGCTCGTTCTCCCGATTTGACCCCGCTTGACTATTTTTTATGGGGTTACTTAAAATCGAAAGCCTACTTCAACAGACCAAATAACGTAGAAGATTTAAAAGACATAATAAGGCAAGAAATTAATCAAATCACCCCAGAAACAATACAAAATATTTGAGAAGAATTTCAGCAACGCCTTCATTATTGTCAAGAAGCAACGGGCGCCCAGTTTGAACATTTGATTTAAACTATTCTTCTGTTCTTTCATGTTCTTTTCTTTACTTAGCAACATTAAAAATGTAATATTTTTTAATAAAAAAAATTATAGAAATTAAAAAAATCTTATGTTGCTGGATGGACCCTTTAAGGATTAAAAACCCTTTCAAATGAGCTCACATAACACGCATCCTCGTTCCATTTAAAAATTTTAAAGGGGTAGCTGTCACTCCAAGGGGGTTGGAGGGGGAGGTATAAAATTATGCTCAAAAAATGTCATTCTAGAATTAAAAATTGACGTGTTTCAGGATTTTACTCATAAATTGTAAATTACGTAGATAATGAATTTATCCGTTACTTATGGACCTCACTGTATAAATCTCAATATTTAAGTCTTTATTTTATATTAAGATTGTAGAAAATTATTGTTCATTTACGTTTCTAAGAATCTTAAAAAAATAAGAAAATAGTTCTTAAGCTTGAATAGTATCTAGTTGTAGAAATTTTGGAGTAATGTTGTTTATTTCTTAATATTTTAGGGTTTTCTCTAAAATAAGTATTATGATTGAATAATCAGATTTATTAATACACAACACTTATTCGCATTCAAATACGCGCTAATATGTGATCATGCGCGAAAATCGGTCTGCTGCGAATGGATTTCCTTACTGTCTTACAAAATGGTGAACCTTCAAATGTTTCCCCCACTTACGTCCTACTGCATATCGTCGACAATATTCTCAAACCTCGTAAATCGATTTTTTTTGCAAATTGATTTTTTTGCACCAAACCATTCCTCATATATTTCTACGTTATATTACCAAACCTTGTATGAAATAAAAATGAGTTTGACCCTGAAAATCTACAGAAACCAAACCTCGTAACTATTGTTGTCTTATAATGACAGTCCAAACCTCGTATCACCATATCACAGTTTAGATATAAACTTATATCTAAACTGTGACCGTACGGACACATGGAATAGTTTGGTACGCGTTACAGACGGTATTGCAAAAAAGGTAAAGGAGATAATTTTGTGGAGTGACGGTTGCACATGCACATACCAAAATAGAAACTCTATTTTGTCGAACGCTCTACTGCAATGTTCAGCATTAAAAAATGTGTGTATTATTCAAAAGATTTTAGAGAAAGGGCACACACAAATGAGTTGCGATTCCGTGCATAGTGATAGAACGGAAAATAAAGAATAGGATTATAAGCGTTCCAGCTGATTATGTAAATATATGTAATTGAAACTGCACGGAAAAATCCAATGCCTTACAATAGTGGCGGTTGGTGATATTTCAGTTCAGCCATATCTTGAAAACCACGCATGGGACCCACTTCACTTTTTAGGTGATTACGTGATGACTATACACATCTTACAGAAAGGATTTATACTGAATAAACCGTCAGCAAAGTTTGCGAAAAAATTTCAAAAAAAACTGCAGAACACCCTGGAATCTCAGTAACGCTCTGTGGAATATTTGCAGTATACATATTTTTTTTTTCATAATTATAAACAAATATAAGGAGAGGTTTTTCGATTTGTTACAAAATATTTTTTTTCAAAAAGTTATGGCCATTTTAATTTTAAGTTTATAGGAACATTTTGTTTCCCAAAATTAAAATGGCCATAACTTTTTTAAAATAAATATTTTATAACAAATCGAAAAACCTCTCCTTACATTTGTTTTTAAATTATGAAAAAATATATATACTGCAAATATTCCACAGAGCGTTACTGAGATCCCAGGGTGTTCTGCAGTTTTTTTTGAAACTTTTTTCGCAAACTTTGCTGACGGTTTTTTCACTATAAATCCTTTATGTAAGAGGTGTATAGTCATCACCTAAAAATGAAGTGGGTCCCATGTGTCGTTTTCATAATATGGCTAACTGAAATATCACCAACCGCCACTGCCTTACAATGCGATTTACTTAGAACACACATTTTTTTAAGGCTTACTCTAATTTAAAATATTATGGTTCTATTCGTCCTGGTAAAAAGGCAGGTGATCCAGTTGTTACGGATTTGAGAGCCTTAAAGTACAATGGATTAGATCTTACCATTGAGTATAAATTGAAAATGACAGATACCTGGCAGTTCATCCCCCAAACACCCAGAAAAATTTTCAGCCGAAAAGCCGGTTGGTTTGTACAGCACTGCCCCTGGCATTCAAAAGGACAAATATGACAACTTGCAAGAACTAACCTATGTTCTTACAGCTGACTACCATGTGTTTTACAAAATCTTAAAATATTAAGTTTTTTTTTATTAGTTTGTGTTTAGTTTGAAAATAAAATGCCTTATTATACTATACCTCTTGTTTCAGTAGCTGCACGAACCTCGTAAATATAACTAATTAATAAAAACCAAACCTCGTAAGTTACATTTTTCTGTATAATTCTGCAATATTACCCCAAAAACAAAAAATGTATACCGTGTCATTTTTTTTTATTCGATATTATCAGGATATATTCATTAGATTTTTATTTTATTTAAAAAATTATAAAACAGAACGTTTTTTAGCTCTCCTGGAAAATGTTGTGTTACGCACTTACGAGGTTTGAGAATATTGTTGACGATATCCAGTTAGTATGCAGATAAGTCAGTTGATCATACTAACCCACAAATTCGTTACTGCTCTGTCTTTGGTTACGAATTTGGTGAAAGAGGCGTATTAACGTTAGCAGCATTACACCATGAATTTCACCCTCGCATTATAGCCATCACTCCCGATTCGTCGTCCGTCCTCGCTATAACATCTTTTTTCCCATCGTTCAACCTGTTTTCTCTACTACTTTTTGTTGAGCCGATAAATTAACAACTTAAATACGTGCAGTATGGCCTGTATTAAATGTCCTATATTGAATATATTCAGAGACTACACAAAATACGTATCGCTCGTACTATGTTTGTTGTGCGCAATTTGCGGGCAAAGCTATACTGGGTTCTGCATCTTTGTTGCGAAAGGTATCTGTCCAACAATGTTGGGCAGTAGCTAACTACATGAGTAGCTACCTACAATGACAGCTACTCGATTAAAAGTAACGTAGCTAACTTTCAACTTTACTGCCTGTAGAAATTAGGTCGAAATAGCATTTCAACTACAAACTACATCTTGAGTATTTACAAACAACAACTACAACTACTAGCTATAGCTGCTTGTTGCAAATACTTTAATGGAGCTGCAGTAGCTGTAGTTTGAAATAACAGATACAGCTAGTAGTTGTGAAAAATGTAGTTGCGGCGAACAACTACAGCTAGTAGCTGTAGCTGTAGCTATAAGCAAACAGCTACAACTACTCATGATTTACTTACTCGAATAACCGAAAAATGGGGAAACCATATGTATTAACAAAAAAACTGTATACACAGTTCTGTTAAGAGAGTTATCGAATTAGTTATAAGATGAGTGTTTGGAGAGTTATCGATCCAGTGATTATTAGTGATTTATTTATGTAGTTTCAAAAGTTTTGCAACATTTGAAAATATAATTTTGAACTTTCAAAAATTTGTTCGCGCAGATATCAGAAATATGATGTACCTCTGAATCTGAAGAATATTTATTGATTAATCACTATAAAATCATCCATGATATCTATTTCACCATCATATTAATGTATATGGATATACTACTCGTAAGTTCGTGTCAGATCATCTTCACATTGTGAGGACGTCTTAAGTGGGTATCTAATGTTAAAAGATTTTCCAGAAAAGTTTCTTTAACCAATAAAAGTAACGAAAGATTGCTCCAAATTTGTCACAAAATTAAAAACGTGCGAATAAAATCTGAAACCATTTTTGTGACGAAATTTTAAAAATTCCTCGAAACAATTGTGTCTAATCTCTACAATTTTTATTAAAAACTACAGCTACATTTGTCTCTTATTTGACATTTTTCAAGTACGAAAGAAAAGTAGCTATAGTTCTCTGCTTATAGCTACAGTTACAGCCACAGCTACAGCTACAGCTACTAGCCGTAGCTGTTCGCCGCAACTACATTTTTCACAACTACTAGCTGTAGCTGCTACTGTAACTTCCACAGAAGTAGCTGCGGCGAACAACTTCAAGCTACTTAGTGTAGCTGATGTTGCAACTACATCCCAACTACAATAGCTGTAGTTGAGGCTACATTTTACCCCACACTGCTGTACAACAATATCGGTGGAGTTCTCGTCCGATATCTCAGACCTGACCCTGTCCAAAGTAATAAGAAAGTGAAGTGGCTTTTTCCTGAATAAAATTGCTGCAGAGATCAATGGAGAAGACAATTAAAACAAAATGTATATTAATAAAATTCCCGTACGGAGCGGGCGGCCCTTTTTTTCAGTACATAATCAGTATCCATTTTAAATCAGCAGCGCCTTGCAGACCCATATAATCGAGCTGTCATTATGATGAGTAGTCATCTACTCAACCCGCCTTCCACTGAGCCCTAAATATGGCGAAAATATCAGGATTTTGATGGCATTCCTCGAGAACGGGCTTTTTAATTAATCTTTGAATAGACCCCATTCGGGGACATCGGGTGCGAGACCCTTCATTCTTAAGAGAATCTAACCACGCTGTGTGTCTGTTTGAACGAACTAATACAGAAATAATGAACTGTTTTTTTAGTGCATTTTCATGCTAGTGCGTTTACCTCGACCTATCGCTCAAACAGGCTTATATACATACAGTACAAAGTCCCGAAACGGTTGAATAACTTTGTTGTTTAAGACGTTTTTTTTTTAAATCTGGTATGGATGTATATTCGAAAATAACGAATTCAATTACGATGTTTTATTTTCACAAGCTTTTATTTAATTTGCAATGTTTGTATGTATGTACATATATATATATATGTTCGTGTCAAATCTTGCAACTGAATTTTAAAATAGTTATCCTCAATCGATTGAGATGAAATTTTGCATACACGTTTAGTTTGGATGACAATGCATGGTTAGCTATGTCATTCTAAATTCAAAATGGCGGACGGTCTAAGATGGCGGAATAGTTATTTTTTGCGCACTCCCATGATATGGGTATCAAATGAAAGGGTTTGCTGAGAAGAAATAAGAAAATAAAATGAATTTACTCTAAATCCAATATGGCGGACCGCCCAAGATGGCGGACTGTTATTTTTTGTGCACTCCCATGATATGGGTATCAAATGAAAAGGTTTGCTGAGAAGAAAAAGAAAACAAATTGAATTTACTCCAAATCCAATATGGCGGACCGTCCAAGATGGCGGACTAGTTATTTTTTGCGCACTCCTATGATATGGGTATCAAATGAAAGGGTTTGCTGAGAAGAATACGAAAAATAAAATGAACACTCTAAATCCAATATGGCGGACTAGTTATTTTTTGTTCACTCCCATGATTTGGGTATCAAATGAAAGGGTTTGCTGAGAAGAAATAAGAAAATAAAATGAATTTACTCTAAATCCAATATGGCGGACCGCCCAAGATGGCGGACTAGTTATTTTTTGCGCTCTCCTATGCTATGGGTATCGAATGAAAGGGTTTGCTGAGAAGAATACGAAAAATAAAATGACCACTCTAAATCCAATATGGCAGACTGCCCAAGATGGCGGACTAGTTCTTTTTAAGCACTCCCAAAATGTGGGTATCAAATGAAAGGGTTTACTAAGAAGAGTACGAATAAACTAACGTCTGCGTTCAACCCTTCGAGGAGATGGTGTACTACTACCGGGCTAAACAGTAAGACTTAGCGGGGTCGTGTCTTAACTAATATCAACCTATACCCTAGGCAAATTCTAGCGGTGGTGAAAAAAAATTCAAAATGGCGAAAAACAAGATGGCCACCATACCAATTTTAAAGAGTTATAACTTGGTATAGGTTAGGGATAGTATGAACAGGTTGAGAAACATTTACATACAAAAACTCGACGGTAACTAAAAAAATAAAAAATAAGTTAATAAAAAAAAATTTAAAAACAAGCTTTTATTTAAATGCTCTAAAAAAGAAGAAAAAAACTTTAAATTGAATCAAACCCATCAATTTATTACATTACACAGTTTATGTGATATAAAAGCTTGTCACGAGATTTACGTGTGTAGATAAACAAGAATATAATAATTATGTAACTTGATCTTGACATAAGGAAATCTAAGAAAAAAAGTATGTATTTTATAAAATAGGTAAATACATCTACAAGTAAATCTCGTGACAAGCTTTTATATCATATAAATTGTGTAAAGTAATAAATTGATGGGTTTGATTGAATTTAAAGTTTATTTTCTTCTTTTTAGAGCATTTAAATAAAAGCTTGTTTTTAATTTTTTTATTAATTTATTTTTAGACTTCTGGTATCATGGGAAATGCTTCCCGTGAAACTTATTTCTTTATGGAATACGCAATAGATTTTTACAGTTTCGGATGCAGAATAAAACACCACCTCCATACATACCAACATGTTCATTTTTATCGATAAGAGTGCAAGACAAAAAAACTGAACTACCGATAACATAAAATCAAGATATTTTTTGAAAACAACTTTAAAATTGAGACTACAATAAATGTTCAAAATGTGCTCCGTTTACAACTTACCAGTGGTATAAACTATCAATAAAATGTCTCAACGAATTCTGTCTCACTTGTGGGGTAATACGATTGATTTTTTTCAGTAATTCGTCTTTCTAAATGTAATAGATTATTTGGCCAATTTTTATACACTTGACTGTTTCAATAACCCTATAAGAAAAGTCCAGTGGCCGTAGATCTGAAGAATGGACTGGCCAACGGCTTGCTCTTTTGCGTCCAGCTCCATCGTGGTGGAACAAAATATTCTGGTTAGAATGATGAGGTCTGCCTGGATTTGGAAAGAGAGCTATAAGTGCTGGTAAAATCTCGTTCCCCAATGTATTTAAATCACCACTTAAATTTTCTCTTATGAAAAATCGTCCTATGATGCTGCTTCCAACAATACCAGCCTATACGTTTAATTTTTGAGGATGTTGTACATGGCCTTCCATCCAGTGAGGGTTTTCAGTTGACAATGATGACAAAAATTGTGCCTGTTAACCGTACCATGGAGACAAAACGTTGCTTCATCAGAAAATACTATTTGATTCACAAAAATAGGCTCTTCTCTGATAAATTCTATTATCTATGCTATCCCAAAAAATGTACTCTGCGATCTGAATTACCTTCATTCAACTCATGACCAATATACATTCTGAATGGTTTCAGTTTTGCAGAATTTTATGAACAGCCAACCCTATTTAGTCCAATCAACGAGCGAAAGCCCCCATGTAAATTGGTCACTATTCTAAGAAAAATAGCGTTTTTTGCGACTCGAGTTTTAATGGCGAACATAACCAAAAAAATTCGCAAAAGTCAAAAAAAACTTTTTGCAAATAAAAAAAAGTCCTACACAAGAAAGTTAAATTAGAAAGTTGTAGGTCTTAAAAATGCGCATCGAAAGAAATTTGAACGAAAAAAAATCGGTTCATAAACATTTGAGAAAAATTTAAAAAAATGTCAAAAATCGTGTTTTCGTATTTTTTATGTATAAATTCCAATTTTGTTTGTACAGACTTCTTGTTAACTACAAATATAGCCCAAGACAAGCGGAAAATGATCCTTTTTTCAGAAATTAAAAAAAAATTTTTCGAGATGACGGTTTAAAAAAAAAAGACGTTTTCAAAAATCAGCTGTTACAGAGGCAAAAATGATCGTACAGAAACAATCATGGGCTCATTTTATTCAGGAAGAATTGTAATTTCATGCTATTAAAAAAAACAAATCGCTTGTATTTAATTTTTGCATAAAAAATGTGTTGTAAAATTGTATCATTTTTTCGAACCGGTTTTTTCCCACGGTCCCACGACCTCAGGGCGGCCGATATGTTTTTTTTTAATTCCTGACAGCGCTGTATAACGTCCGATTCACTTAATTTTTACACGAAATAGATCTCAGACTTTTACTTTCTTAAAAAAAATATTTCAAATCATTTCGCATAAATTCAGTTGATATAATTGTTTGCGAAAGAACAGCGCTGGGTGCGGCACGCGCTAGCCGGACGGCGACAGAGTGGAGGGACACTCCGCTTGGATGCATCGAAAACTAAACACGATTTAAAATCGATCGCGCTCGCAAACTTATCTTTTCCTCCGCTTAAAAAAAATTATCTCGGCTCCCTGAGGTCGTAGGACCTTAATTTTTTTTTAAATGCGTGTTTTGAATGCCAGTTTTCAAATATGCAACGACCACAAATGTAAAAACAAAATTAGAAAAGTTGTCGTAAAAAAAAAACAAATGGTTCGAAAAAATTATCAATTTTACAACGCATTTTTTATGCAAAAATTAAATAAAAGCGATTTGGTTTTTTTAAGAGAATGAAACTACAAGGCTTCGCGAATAAAATGAGCCCATGATCGTTTCTGTACGATCATTTTTCCTCTGTAAAAGCTGATTTTTGAAAACGTCTTTTTTTTTTAAATCGTTATAACTCGAAAAAATAAAACTTTTTTGAATTGTTGAAAAAAAGGATCATTTTCCACTTGTCTTGGGCTATATCTGTAGTTAACAAGAAGTATGTTCAAACAAAATTGGAATTTATACAGCAAAAATACGAAAACGCGATTTTTTGACATTTTTTTTTATTTTTCTCAAATGTTTATGAACCGATTATTTTCGCTCAAATTTCATTCGACGCGCATTTTTGAGACCTACAACTTTCTAATTTAACTTTCTTGTTTAGGACTTGAACCTTTTTTTTATATGCAAAAAACCGTTTTTTTGACATTTGCGAATTTTTTTGGTTATGTTCGCCATTAAAACTCGAGTAGCAAAAAACGCTATCTTTCTTAGAATTTTCTTCCTTATACGACCATATTTTTTGTTTGCTGATAACAATTAGTGACCGGTTTTATCCCCGTTGATTGGGCTAATTCATGAGCAACAATAAAGAAATGATCAAAATCTTACAATAAATAACAACTTTACAGAGGTTTCCAAATGCGCCGCATTGTAGATACGATTATCAGTATAAACCATTGTCGTCAGTGGTCATTTAGAAAACTATTAAATTCTCATCTACCATCAATTATACGTGTCAGGTCCCTAATCTGAACGGAGAATATTATCTGGTCGAGACCTCATATCCGCACCTAAACTTCAGCGACTGAACTATGGTCGACATGGCCATAAAGAAAGAGGTATTAAGCTTTTAAAGTCCTTCTCGACACTCTCCTTGCTGAAAACACGTACACCTTACTTTTTCCTTAAAGCGATCAATCTTGACGAGATTGGAGAGAGTATACAAAAAAATTGCATCGTTTAGGCTTCACCGTTTAGATCTCCAGATTATTGATAGGATTTTAAATAGAACTTTGTTCGTGTTTTTTTTTTCGAGATAAATTTCAAATTGAAATTTGCTACCTATAGATTTTACTTTCACATTCACTAGGTGGAGTGGAAATTTAACTGTACTAATTTGTCCTGTCAATAAAAAAAAACATATTTACCAACTTTTACTGCGAGTACCAATTTTTCGTGCTCTTTTTATACTTGCTTATGCACTAACAAGATAAAAGTGAGGTTATATGACAAAATGTCAACAAAAGTGGATTTAAAAAAGTTATTTATAATGCAATTTTTGATCCCTATACAAAATTTCTAACCCCTAACTAATAAGGACCCCTAACGAATAAGGGTTCTAATAGAGTAGTGCTTCCAAATACTGTGGCTGAACGTAGACGCCTCCAAAGATCTAATGTTCAAAGACTTACCTAATTGAGTTACAAGGATTAAAAATGTTTAGTTTAAAATTCCGAGATTCTAGCAAGTATTCTTCTATGTTTCTGGGAATGAACATAGAAGGTACCAAATTCTCGTCAAAATTAGCGTAATACTTTTTAGATTAACGCCATTTGTGTTCTATTTGAGTTAGAGACTTGCGGTTTTTAATTTTCGGTAGCCTATAGAGTTAGTTTGAATGCCCCGACGGCGTTACGTTGTGACTTCAACAGTTCACCGCCCACACCCCAAAAACCAACCCCATGTCGAAATTTGAATTCGCAAGATTTTGACGGCAACATCAGAGACCTACAGGATCGACTAAAAAGGACGCTGTCGAGTAAAAACTCCATCCCGGCAAACACTAAAACCTCCTCAATAAGTTCTGTGTATTCAGTAGTTGTCCTATCTCTTCAACCCATTTCCAGACACCCTAAGCCACCCCTTTGCATTTACGCTGGGTTTTGCGTGGTTTGACCTCTGTTGGGCGAATCCATTGACCTTAATGCTGCCTAATAAATGATGTGGGGTGCCACTTTCGTCCTTTGATAACCCAAGCACCCCTCCAAGGTACAGCTACTCCGACCTCTCACCCACCCCATCTGGTTCCGCCCCTGTAGAAGGCTGCGTGGGATGTCTATTTTTCTCGAATTCATGTCATTGCATTACTTGAAGGCACTTGACGTCGACGGAAACAACTGTGAACGGCCGATTGAGCGTCAAATGTGATATTCCACCTCCAACTCACCCCCCTGAAAATTTGCCGCTCTGAGGGGTTATAAGCAGGTGTTGATGCGTGAGGTGACTTTGAAAGCTTTCTGAGGATGCTTGAATCCTCAATCCCATTGTCCTCCTTTTTTTGACTCCCTCCAAAAAATTGTAGTTGGTGAAAATTTCTGAAAGAAGGTTCGTTAAGTAGTTGGGTAGGATCAATGGATTAAATTAATTCATTAAAGCCAATCCTATAGCTATCGATAATTTTATTAAAAACCGCAAGTCTCTAACTCGAATAAAACGCAAATGGCGCTAATCTAAAAAGTGTCACGCTAATTTTGACGAGCAGCTTATTATGTCACGAATGATAGAGTTCAAAGGGGTTAAGGATCGGGTAGTTAGATTTTCAGGTTGGGGTTCTAGAGTTCTAGTGAGTAGTCTTTTACGATTCTGTGGATGAACGCAGAAGGTTCCAGAACCAAAGTGTTAGTATTTAGAAGCGAATGTCACGAGTAATTGAGTTTTAAGGGGTTAGGGATTTGTCAGAGTTTGAGGTTAGAATACTGGAGTTCTAGTCAGTGGTCTTTTACAACGCTGGGGTTGAATGCATTCTAGCTTTCTGCAGTAAGCAGTTGGATTGAGTCGTATTCATATACCCCCAATTACGAATAGATCGATCTTTGGAAAATCATCAAATAGGCAATATCTTGCTCTTTATCCATCTATATCTCGAAAACTGTTCACATCATAGGCTCAGACAACTTTTAATCAGGAAGTCAAGAACTACATTATAATAAATGTTCAACCAATTCGACAGTGATCCAATTTCCATAAAGTTTTTGCGGGTTTGTTGCAATCTCTTTGGACCACACTGTATAATCATGTATCAAGGTCATCTCAAAAAAATCGGAATTGACCAAAGCGTCCATCACGAGAGCTCGGCCACTTTCCGAACGTATCAGCCGTCGAGAACAGACGTACACATGACATGGCAAATTAGATAAGCAATCCCTGGGATGATAAAGTTGCTACCAAAAGGGATTTATGTGCGCGGATTTATAAGCGCGGAACTCATATTTGTTATATGCATGGTTATTCACGTTATTTGACACGGAAGATAATGGCTTTCTTCCTTGATTTTAAAAGTTTTTTTTTTGTGGCTGGATGGGGATCCTTAGGCGGTATATTTTAAAAATATTTTCATAATGTACAAAACGTGTCCCAAAAACACAAAATGTATCAGTTTTTTTTTAATGGGGCAATCTACATATATTTTTACATTTTTGGATTTAACAATCAGAATAACAGCAAGTTTCACTAAGGTTTACATGACCTAAACCTTAAGGATTTTGAAATATTTTGTACATTGTGAAAATGTAGTAAAAATGTTGAGTTCTACTAATTGATCAAGTTTTGTGTTCTGTGCAAAAAATTCTGTAGTGGTAGCCGGTGATTTCTATTCCTTTTTTAATTCAAAATGAAGGTCTATCCCAATGAAGAATGAATTGACGTAATTTTTATTCTTGGAGAATAAACTGAAGCCATGAATGCCATCAAAAACAAATGAGGCCGTTTTTGAAAATCAGTTGGTTCTATTTAGACAAACTGGGAGTGTTCAATATCAGAAAAACACTAAAAGAAAACCTGTGAGAGGAATTGCAGAAACTGAATTAGATATTACTGTCTCTGTAATCGAAAATACCAAATAGGGCAAAATCAAATTGTCTAAAATGTTAATGTTAAAAAACATTAGTCAAGCAAGCATCTCAAGGATTCTTAAAAAACATAATTTCCATATATAATTATTATACCACATATTAATTATATATGTTTATAAAATGTTCAGCTTCACCAAGAACTTTCCGAAAATGATTTTGAGAAACAAGTTGCATGTGTGTGTTAGATAAAGTGGCAGGAAATGAAATATTTTTTAATCTTGTTCTGCTCAATGACGAATGTACGTTTCACAACAATAGATTCGTTAATAGATATATCTCTTATTATTTATTCTGATTCCACCCCGCAAAAAATTAAAATAATTAATAAATGAGACTCTTGTAAATTAAGTAATGAGTAATTTTTATTCGAATGGAATTACAATTCAGTACTATCTTCTTCAAAATAACTTTCTTGCGAAGCCACACAGCACTGGAGACGGTTCTTCCATTCCTTACAGCAATGCTGGAACTCATATACTGGAATAGCGTTCAGCTGGTAGATTACAGCCGTTTGAATGTTTTCTGTGATCCCAAAATGACGTCTCTTGAGGTGATTTTTCAATCTCGGGAAGAGAAAAAGTCACAAGAGCTCAAGTCAGGCGAATAAGGAGGCTGACGAGCCACAGGAATGTTTTTACTAGCTAAAAAACTCGTTGACTGAAATGGCTGTGTGACAAGCACTTGCATTGTCGTCATGTAACATACAGTTGTTCTTGATGTTTGCTCTCACACGCATGACCCTTTTCCACATTTTTGTAAAAACCTCTCTGTAAAAGTGTTGATTTACTGTTTGGCCTGGAGGCACAAACTGTTTGTGGATAATTCCCTGACTATCAAAAAAGCAAATCAGCATGCATTTGATCTTAGAGAGCTTGTCATTAGAGAAGTGTGTCATTTCATGCTTTGGCGCTTAGTTTCTGGGTCGTACTCAAACACCCAAGTCTCATCACCAGAAATGACACGTTCCATAAAATGGAGATCATTTTCAATCGATTCCAAAAAGTCAAGACACATTTCGCTCTTGATGTCCTTTTGTTCCTGCGAAAGGTTTTTTGGAACCATTTTTGCACAGATTTTTCTCATCCCCAATTTGTTAGTCAAAATCTAATGAACAGTGGTGTGATTAAAATTTAACTCTTCCTTGATTAATATTAAAATAATAAATAAATAAATAAATAAATAAATTTATTGATGCCAGTATGCTACAGCTAGCATTTACATAAGTCATGTAATATGTTTAATAAAGTAATAATAAATAAATAAATAAATAAATATAGTTACAAAATAGAAAATACATGTAAAAAACAATACATACAGTCCTTAGCACATAATAAGAAAAAACGCAAATAACAATAAACACAGTAAAATTTACAAGTTACAATTATGTTTAAAATCTATTGTAAAAAAATCTTTTATATTGTAAAGAGGATTATTTACCAGTAATGTTTTTATTGAGTGTTTAAAATATTCATAACTTAAATGTGTGACTGACTGTGGCAATGTATTGTAGAATTTTATTCCATAATAACTTGGGCCATATCTAGATCTCGATAGTCGATGAAAGTTAGGATTGACTTTCTCCTTATTCCTTGTAGGATATTTATGGATTTGGTTATGCCTAGTATAGTGCTGAATATTCGATTTTATGTATAACAGGCACTGAAAAATATATAGACATGGTAATGTTAAAATTTTGAACTTTATAAATGCCTGTTTACAGTCATCTCGATAGGATAAATTGGCTACTATTCTAACCACCTTTCGTTGAGCCGCTAACACAGTAGAGCTCCTTGAAGCGTGTCCCCATGCTAGAATAGCATACGCAATAGAAGAATGAATTAGGCCAAAATAGGCCGTTAGCAACGTTTTTTGGGATGAGTTTTTCGCCAGATTTCTTAACAGATATATTTTCGAAGCAATTTTTTTTGCATAAGTAAGCAGTATGATGCTCCCAAGATAACTTACTATCTAAGTATACCCCTAAGAATTTTACACATTCACTGAAATTTGTATTGTCATTATCATAATCGACATTACGATTTCTCAATGTGAAAAGCATATTTTCAGACTTACTCACATTTAAAGTTAGTTTATTTGCAGAGAACCAGTTTTTTGTAGAAGAGATTGACCTCTCTACCTCAGGTAAGAGAATATTTAAGTCCCGGTGTTTATGTATGATTGTTGTATCGTCTGCAAATAGTACAAATTTAGAGTTTTTGTCGGCTTCAGGTAAATCATTTATGTATATTAAAAAGAGTGTTGGTCCCAAGATAGAACCTTGCGGTACTCCGTGTCTAATACTGAGGGATGGGGACTCGACACTTTTGTATGATACTACCGGGAACGGTCTGTAAGGTATGATTCTAAAACCTTAATGGTACTTTTAGAAAATGCATAATAATTTAATTTGTCTAATAAAATGGTATGGGAAACACAATCAAATGCCTTACTAAGATCTAAGAATTTTACATAGATGTGCTGGCCGATCTCAAAGCCCCCATTTATCGCGGCTATTAATTCATTTATTGCTAGTGTAGTAGACAGATTTGGTCTGAAACCAAATTGCGAGTCATTGAAAAAACTTATTTTCTTCAAAATATGCTGATAATTGGGTGTTAATGACCATCTCGAAGATTTTAGCCATAAATGGGATAATTGATATGGGTCTAAAATTTTCAACATCGTCCAAAGAGTCTTTCTTATGTATAGGTATTACTTTGGCGATCTTAAGTACATTCGGGAATACATTATTAGAGATACATTGATTTATTAAATTTGTTAACGGAATGAGTATAATATATTTGATGGCATTGAGTATTCTCAAGTTCATACAGAAACTGTCAACGGACATGGTCTTTTTTAACTTATTTATAATGTCTAGGACATGAGTATAAGACACTTCTGTAATAGAAAATTGTTTATCTGAATTAATTATGTTATTTGTTTTGTTCGACAGAAAGGTTCTGAAGGACTCATTACATGCTGGTAGTTTAGTTATTAGGTCATCAGTGATATGTGTAAAAAAAGTTGTTAAAGTCGTTGGCGTTAATACTATCTGAGTAGGTTTTTGAATTTTTGTCGCTTTTTTTATGATGTTCCACATAGCTTTCTGTTTATTGCTTGACTTTGAAATATAATCATCATTTGCTATTTTTTTGGCTTCGGACAGTTCTTTACGGTACTCTGCTTTATGCTTATTTATTACGTGTTTAAGGTAACTTGATGGGTTGGATTTATGCAGATCGTAAAGGAAGTGTAGGTGCTCTCTCATAGCTCGAAGATGGTCCGTAAACCAATTAATGTTTTGGGGTTTTTCACTTGAAATATGTTTATATTTGATAGGGAAAAATAGTTCTATTGCATCTGTTAAGATTTCCACGAATGTTTGAAATTTATTATTTATATCCAGATTGGTGTCTTTGACAAAATCCCAATTTACAGATTGTAAATAATTATTTATATTGTATAGACCCGTTTCCGATACTGGTCTAACCTGAATTTTTTCTTTGTTTCTTGAGTGTTAATATTCTGTAAAGTGAGTATTATACCTAAATGATCAGAGAGTCTCGTGTCTACAGTATCTGTACTAACTGATTCTAAATTAAAGTTAACAAAAACGTTATCAATGCAATTTTGGTTCCTTGTTGGTTTTGAATTTAAAGGAGTAAATCCAAAGGAACTAAATATATCTATTAAGTGTAGGGTATTCTTGTCTTTATTTATAAAATTAACGTTAAAGTCGCCCGTTATAATGGTACTGTATTTTTTCCGAGACAATAATTTTAGGGCTTCTGAAATGTTTTCAAAATATAACTCTATATCACCATGGCTTGATGATCTGTAAACAGTCATTATTTGTAGGTCATTACAAATAGCTGCAGATATTTCGCAATGAATTTCTACGGACAGACGGTTTACTTGGGTTAAAGAATTAAATTTATATTTTTCTAAACAATATATTGCATCACCACCATGTATATGATTAATCCTAGAGAAAGCCGAGACAAGATTATAATTATGAAGTTTTATATTTAAAATATCATCATTTACTAGCCAGTGTTCATTTATACAAATAAAATCGAATTTCTTATTGAAGGCAAATATTTCTAGCTCTTCTATTTTATTTCTCATACATTGAATATTTAGGTGTAGTAATGTTATATTGCTCTGAGTATTTTTGATATGTTGTATGTATTTTGAATATTGTCGTCAACCGACGATCTGAACGCACAAAATCCCGTTTTCTATCGACATTTTTATCGGTTCATCTTCAATCGACTCTCTTCCTTCTGAGAATGCTTTAAACTACCAAAAAACACTGTCTCCGTAGGCTTGTTGAAGTTTTGCAAAAGTAGCCGAAGCGCTGTGTCAAAGTCTGAAGCAAAACCTGATAGCACACCGTTGCTCCAAATTTATGTCACTCATTTTTAAAATATACAAGAAAAAACTGGTTTACGAAAACAGTAACAAAGAACAAACAAATGATTCTAACAAGGTCAAACTTGTACTAAACCTAAAAAGGTCAACCTTGTACTTGTACTGTACTTGTACTGTGCATTACTTTGTTAACCTACCACCCTTCCAAGTCCCGTCTCCGTAGTGTTACTAGTTCGGGCGCTACGTTGCCAGTCTCATTACTTAATTTACACATCTCGTATAACTTAAAGCTGTTATAAAATATCACAAACGAAATACTGCTATCAAATAAAAAATATAATTACCACAACTTTCGCAGATCTCGAGATTTTGAAAAGTAACAATAACAAAAAGATTAATTACTATGTGTTTACTTGGTCATTAAGAAAAAAATTTATTGGTAAAGGATTTATTGGTACGGTTTACCGTTTTCAAGATTTATTGGTACGGTACAGAAATTTTTAAAGTTTCATTTAAAGTTTATTTTGCTATTATAACTAGAGTTCGTGCGAGCGCGGAGTGTAACAGGACCGTAATCAGTTAACGAATGAAAATATTAATATATTTACATAAATTATGTAGCAACCCAGTACTATTTTTACCAAATAGTACGGTTAAGTCAAAGATAAAATGACTATATAAATTAAGATAACACGTAACAATGACAATACTTACCCGACAAACGTCGGTGTTGAGACAAGGCTCCCCATTTCGTGATTAATTTTATCTAGAACCTTAGAAGCTAGTAGGTGTCTGTCACTAGCAGTGTCACTTTATAACGCACCAATTAAAAAAATTAGCTACTGAACGCCCGCAAGCATTGGTAGCTTCGTCTATAATAAAATACACGAAATTGTCCGCAATGTCTTCGCGTTTTGATGTCACTACATTGTTGTAAACCCGATCGACATATGCAAGTCTTAACGTACTTTCATGAAGAACTTTTCGGTCCACATATTTTTCTAAAAACGTACGTAACTTGGGGTTCTCTAGTTTGTTTAATGGAATATAGCTTGCAACAAAGGCTTCTGTAAGTTCATAGAAAAATACGGAGTCGTTGGCGCTGGACGAGGCATGGTTTTTCAGATGTCTTGTTACTTTAGTTTTATCTGAAGAATTTATAATGCGTTCACACACAGTACAAAAAAGGTCATTTCCTTGAATACGTATGTCCCTAAAACCCTCGGGATCACTGTCAAACCACATTTGAAATACTTCCCGTCTATTCCTTTTCACCTTCATTTCATGGTACCTCACTTTATTCACTTCTGCCCTCAACTAATAATTATTAATATTTATAAAGTTATTTAAACACACGGCGAATACGTAAAAACGAAACGTATCAACGCGATGCAATACCGGCGACTGTCTGTTACAGCGTGCCATAAATAACTAAAATTGCTAGCGCAGTTTTCGTAATGCAAGTCAGCTCAACGTGTCAAGTGAAGGCCAACGAGTCAAGGGCAGGACATTCGCGCTTAGTAATAAGTAATAATATTTAATAATGTACTATGATGCAACATAGTTTCTGTTAACATATTAACATTTTCATTCGTAAACTGACTACGGTCCTGTTACACTCCGCGTTCCCACGAACTATAATTATAACATTATATTTAGGTTTAATAGTCACTCCCTCCCTAAAATATAATGTGAATCCTTACGAAAATACGACAATTTCCAATTCCACTACCCGTTACTGCTACCTACATTCCCTTAATACTGTTTTGTTAAGGTCCGCAAATTTCTCGACTCTAATACGCCAGTCAATAGAGCTCGAAAAGAGGTGAGTTTATGACACGATTGATACCTGAAATACGACTACGGGATACTTTTAAGTTCAGTCCTTAGATGAAAACGTATATGAATTGGACTAGGAAATAGTTGCAGTTTTTTTAATAACAAATTAGTGAAAAAAAATGGTTTTTTCAGTTTTTTGCTTATAGAAGAAAAGCTATTGGAGCAATCACATCGCATCCAATAGGAAAGTAGAGAATTCAAAAAACCTTTAAAATGAAAAAAAAATCAAGTCAATCATTACATTTTTCGTTGAGAAAACTCGGAAAAACGCAAAAAAATATATTTTCTTAATAAATTCGTAATTCGAGTATTTTTGCATTAGAAGAGTCAATCTTGTGGGAAAATGTAGGTAATATCACGAAGAATGAGTGTGCAAAAACTGGATTATGTCCGATGAATAGTTTTTGCACAATAGTCGAATAAAGTTTTTTACATCGTATTCTGATGTATTCCATAACACGTCGAGCGATAGATTAAATAACATTTTCTCGGCGGATTCGGAAACTACAGAGTGTAAACTACAATACATCCATTTACTTTGTTTCATTTAAATGCCATTAAATTAGTGTAAAACGCCTCTGAACACCGCGCAAAATGTTCGGCGGCGCGGCGCGCTGACAGCCGAGCTAGGTATTGCTGGCGGGGGAGCGAGGGGGAAGCGGCGGCAGCGACTAGCAAATTTCGCGCGGTGTTCAGAGGCGTTTTACACCAATTTAATGGCATTTAAATGAAACAAAGTAAATAGACTAATTGTAATTTACACTCTGTAGTTTATCCGTCGAGAAAATGTTATTTAATCTATCGCTCGACGTGTTATGGAATATTCAAAATACGATGTAAAAAATTTTATTCGACTATTGTGCAAAAACTATTCATCGGACATAATCTAGTTTTTGCACACTCATTCTTCGTGACATTACCTACATTTTCCCACAAGATTGACTCTTCTAATGCAAACATACTCGAATTACGAATTTATTAAGAAAAGGTATTTTTTTTGCGTTTTTTCCGAGTTTTCTCAGCGAAAAATGTACCGATTGACAAGGTTTTTTGAATTCTCTACAACTTTCCTATTGGATGCGATGTAATTGCTCCAACAGCTTTTCTTCTATAAGCAAAAAAATGAAAAAACTCAATTTTTTTCACTAATTTGTTATTAAAAAAAAGTGCAACGATTTCCTATACGTTATTCATATACGTTTTCATCTAAGGACTGAACTTAAAAGTATCCCGTAGTCGGATTTCAGGTATCAATTGTGTCATGTCAAAAAGCTTTATTGACTGGCCTACAATTATAGCAATGTGGCCCATTAAAAAAAAAAAGGGCATTAAATATAAAAAGTCTGTTCCCGCTAAAATACGCTATCTCCAGCATTCACATCGAACCACCGCGAAAAGTAATGGGAAAAAAATGCCAACGCAATTCCAGCTCGCCAATTTCACATCACGCTGAAAATAATACGACGTATAATAATTATTCAAGGCCCGCGCATTCTTTCATTTCTTCCGAATAACAAAAGGCGGAAGTGGCAATTTTACACCAGTTCGCCGTAATTTAATTGAAATGTTCATCCCTTGGCAAAGGGAGGCTGGGGGATGGCGATGAATCATTTTACGCGTGTATATTCGACTTTGAAATACAGGAACGAAATCATTCGTATTCAGGTCACAGAGAGAAACGGTTCGAGAAGTATACAACGCGAAAGAGACGGTTTTAATTTATGCATTGTGTTAGGTATCTCAGCTGCTGCATTCTCGTTTATTCGGGGCAGTAATTTTTTTCGGATTTGTCGCATCCGTCATTATAAAAAACTGCAGTATTATACAGGTGAGATTCTATTTATATGCCGCGTATTCACTTTTTCGATACGATTGCATCGTATTGTCTACCGTATTGTTGCAATTGCATTGTTAGTTTTCAAGACTAAGCTCACATTTTATTAAAAACGTTTTGGCCACCTCGCACTTCTTATCGTTCTGCTAAGGAATGTGCCATCACTAAACTGGAGATATTAGACAGCAAAATATTATTATTAAGCTTAATATGTCTTATACTAATGTTGCTGGTTTAAGAGATCCAGCGTATTCAAAGTTTTAATTTCATTCTGAAATAGCCTGATAATTGCTTAACTTTTCAAATAAATAAATAATTAAAAATAAGCACTTTTTCAGCTTTATTAGCCAATTGTTAGTTAACAATTGCATTTAGAGACTTCCGGTTGATCCGTAAAGATCCGTAAAAACCTGCCCGCATGTCGCAAGAATACATTTTGATGATTTTAGCTCCCTGCCTACTGAACTGTTAGCGCTGTATCTGCCATCCCGCGGCCCAACGGTGCCGCAGCTCCGCGCGAGGGCTTGGCCGGCGCTCGGCCGGAGCGGCAATAGCACCGGAGTTGGAGAGGCCTGGTTTAAGCCAAAAATCGATTTTTGAAGAAAATTCTGATGAAAGTTATGTAAATTTGTGAATTTTCAAAAAAAAATCAAAATCTTGGTTAATTCCAAATAAAACCAAAACATAAATAATAACCAAACAAAAACATTTTTTTTTGTTTCTAATTGGTGTACGAAGGCTGCTACGTCGATTTCGTCCCCCAAAAAAAATGTGGTTAAAATTTTTAACGGAAATATTGAAAATTGTTGGAGTTAAGCTACGTGTCGTTTTGAAAAATCGTGTTTCAAGAAAACCGCATTTAAAGTTTTAAAACGAGTTGTTGACATGCAAAATGAGAAATTCGACTGTTTCGGCGATCAAGTTTTGTGTGAAACTGGAGAAGAGTGATGCAGAAACCATTCCAATGTTGAACAAGGCTTTCGGCGTCGATTGTCTTTCAGACAGGCAAATTTTCCGGTGGCACAAGGCCTTCGCAGAAGGTCGGGAAGATGTCAACGACGAGAACCGCGCTGGACGGCCAGTTCCGACGACAATATGAAACTTGTGCGTGACTTGGTGAACACTGACCGTCGTCTAAGTGTCCGTTTAATTTCCGAAACATTAGACATTATGAAAACCATTGTTCACGAAATTGTGTCGGAGTCTTTAGGAATGAGGAAGGTGTGCGCGAAGCTCGTGCCAAAAGTGCTAACGGACGATCAAAAAGCGAGGTGCGTCGAAACCTGCCAATAACTTTTGGACACCTGCGAAGATAACCCCGCTTTCCTTGATGACGTCATTACCGGGGACGAAAGTTGGGTCTTTAAATACGATCCGGAGACGAAGAGGCAAAGTGCGGAATGGCACATGTCGAACTCACTTTGCCCCAAGAAGGCCAGGATGTCCAGGTCAAAGATCAAGACAATGCTGATTGCCTTTTTTGATTGCCGTGGATTGGTCCATCATGAGTTTGTTCCACAGGGGACAACCGTAACCGGAAAGTTTTACGTCGAGGTTCTGAAGCGGCTGAAACGCAGGGTGAATCGCGTCCGCCCAGACATCTCAAAATCCTGGAAGCTTCACCACGACAATGCGCCTTCGCACACGTGCTTCCTCGTGGCCGATTACCTCGTCAAGGCAGGCATCACCGTTGTTCCCCAGCCTCCCTACAGCCCCGATGTGGCCCCCAGACTTTTTTCTGTTTCCGCGCCTCAAAACCCCAATGAAAGGACAGCATTTTGGGTCGGTGAATAACATTCAGAAGGCTTGCACCGACGCTTTAAAGGCGATTCCGGAAAACGACTACCGTGCGGCTTTTGATGCGTGGAAGACCCGCTGGAACCGATGTGTGGACGCAGGAGGAATGTATTTTTAAAGTTTCTAAATATTTGTACACATAGAACCAATACAAACCATTTTTCAAAGCTCACTGACATTACTTTCCGAACAAAACCTGTATTTAATGCGAGAAGCATCGGTTTCCAGATAAAAATTATATGACTGCACACTGATATCCATCTCCATAATTATCTTAATTTGTAAAATGATTTTCATACCAATCTTCATACACTTCATTCTCTTCAAGCATACACTAAAGTAGCATTAGAGGATTTCGACACGCTTTGGGAAAAGCGCGAAAAAAAATGTCTTCATGTGTAAGACGTTTTGCCTCATATTGTAGAAGACTCAAAGTATGGTTTAAGCCAAAAATCGATTTTTATAAATTCTACAAGTGGTGTTACTCCATTGATGAAAGTGATGTGAATTTGTGGATTTTCAAAAAAAAATCAAAATCGTGGTTACTTCCAAATAAAACCCAATGTAGATTAAGAAAAAACTTTTTTTTTTTGTTTCTGTACGTGGTGTACGAAGTCTGCTACAGTGTACGCCGATTTCGTCCCCCAAAAAAAAATGTGGTTAAAATTTTTAACGGAAATATTGAAAATTGTTGGAGTTAAGCTACGTTTTGAAAAATCGTGTTTCGAGAAAAACGCATTTAAAGTTTTAAAACGAGTTGACATGAAAAATGAGAAATTCGACTGTTTAAAATTGTTTACCGTTAATATGCGATCCCGTGACCATAAAGCTGCCCTTCCACGTTCAAATATTTCTCCTCGTCTCCTTTTCTCGATGATTTAATGCTGGAGTATGCCTCTTTTGCTGCATCGATCAAAGAATGCTCGACGTATTTGATGCGCGTAGCATCGGCTTCCAAATAAAAATTATATGACTGCACACCGATATCCATCTCCAGAATTATCTTAATTTGTAAAATGCTCTTCATATCAATCTTCATACACTACATTATCTTCAAGCATACACTAACGTAGCATTAGAGGCGTTCGACACGCATTGGGAAAAGCGCGAAAAAAATTTTGTCATGTGTAAGACGTTTTGCCTCATATTGTAGAAGATTCAAAGTATGGTTTAAGTCAAAAATCGATTTTTGAAAATTCTACAAGTGGTGTTACTCCACTGATGAAAGTGATGCAAATTTGTGAACTTAAAAAAAATCAAATCAAAATCTTGGTTACTTCCAAATAAAAGTCAATGTAGATTAAGAAAAACATTTTTTTTTTTTTGTTTCTAAGTGGTGTACGGTTTCTACAGTGTACGCCGATTTCGTCCCCCAAAATAAATTTTGTTTCTTGTACCTGGAGCTACGACGCTATTTTGTAACTTACATGAAAGTAAAAAATACTTTTGTATACATTAATACCCATAGAATCAAGTGTCAAAATTTAATTTTGATTCATTACATAGGTATCGAAAAAAAATAAAAAAAAGCTTCATTTTTCAGTGCGCCTGGGTAGTATAACCCCTTAAGTAATGTAAAGAGAAAATATGATCTATCGTCCTTTTAAAATTTTTTAAATGCAGGTTTATACAGGGTTTGTCCGGAAAGTAATGTCAGTAAGCTTTGAAAAATGGTTTTTATTGGTTCTATGTGTACAAATCTTTACAAACTTTCAAAATACATTCCTCCTGCGTCCACACAACGGTTCCAGCGGGTCTTCCATGCATCAAAAGCCGCACGGTAATCGTTTTCCGGAATCGCCTTTAAAGCGTCGGTGCAAGCCTTCTGAATGTTATTCAAAATGCTGTCCTTTCATTGGGGTTTTGAGGCGCGGAAACAAAAAAAAGTCTGGGGGCCACATCGGGGCTGTAGGGAGGCTGGAGAACAACGGTGATGTCTGCCTTGACGAGGTAATCGGCCACGAGGAAGCACGTGTGCGAAGGCGCATTGTCGTGGTGAAGCTTCCAGGATTTTGAGATGTCTGGACGGACGCGATTCACCCTGCATTTCAGCCGCTTCAGCACCTCGACGTAAAACTTTCCGGTTACGGTTGTCCCCTGCGGAACGAACTCATGCTGGACCAATCCCCGGCAATCAAAAAAGACAATCAGCATTGTCTTGATCTTTGACCTGGACATCCTGGCCTTCTTGGGGCGAGGGGAGTTCGACGTGTGCCATTCCGCACTTTGCCTCTTCGTCTCCGGATCGTATTCAAAGACCCAACTTTCGTCCCCGGTAATGACGTCATCAATGAAAGCGGGGTTGTCTTCGCATGTGTCCAAAAGTTCTTGCATGTGTCCAAAAGTTCTTGGCAGGTTTCGACGCGCCTCGCTTTCTGATCGTCCGTTAGCACTTTTGGCACGAGCTTCGCGCACACCGTCCTCATGCCTAAAGACTCCGACACAATTTCGTGAACAATGGTTTTCGTAATGTCTAATGTTTCGGAAATTAAACGGACACGTAGACGACGGTCAGTGTTCAACAAGTCACCCACACGTTTCACATTGTCGGAACTGGAGGTTGATGAGATGAGATCCGTCCGCGCCGTCCAGTGCGGTTCTCGTCGTTGACATATTCCCGACCTTCTGCGAAGGCCTTGTGCCACCGGAAAATTTGCCTGTCCGAAAGACAATCGACGCCGAAAGCCTTCTTTAACATTGGAATGGTTTCCGCAGCACTCTTCTCCAGTTTCACACAAAACTTGATCGCCATCCGTTGCTCAATCGTACGTTGCATTTTTTCTTGCACCGGGTCACTGTAACGACTCTCAAAGAACGAGTGATGCGACCACTACAACGACCGGTAGCCAACTGACGCTTGTTGGATCTTGTTGCCAGATCCCCCCACCACAATCCTAGCACGTAAAGCGCGGGCTGGCGCGTACAGTCTCAGGAAAAAAAATCACTGACATTACTTTCCGGACAAACCCTGTAATATAAAAAAATCCGACCAGAAATTTCCAACTCGCAACTCTTACAAAGTGGAAAATAGCGCACTATTTCGAGATAATTTAATCGTGTACATACCAGCATAAAGGAACTCGGTTTCCAATCCGTACACCGAGGATAGGGCTAGACTTCATTTCCCAGTCTTTCATAAATTGCATTCTGCGAAAGGTTCTCCACTTTTATTATGAGAGGCCGTAACGCTCGGCATTCGAGCGAAATCAATATTTGCAATACTGCATACGCTGCCGTAGATACTTTAAAAGTATCATGCATGCCATACAGTATAATATGGCCATCGCACGCCGTAAGTCGTTTTAAGGCTCATTGCGGTGGGTAATAAATAAATCATCCTCGAGGAAAAGTAGACCGAAGAATGCATGAAAATTATCCTCGAGCAAAAGTAGGCCGAATAATGAATGAAATGAATAGGGTCTTCGGTGGCCGTTTCGAACTGCAAGATAGTTTGTAAACCCCTTAAGTATTAACTGTAGTTAACTAGTGGGAGGTCAAATGGTTCCAAAAAACGAAACTATTTTTCACTTAGTCGACGTTTCGCAAAATTTATTTGCATCCTCAGGACTAATTGAATAAGCTTTTTTGATGCCATTTTTATAAATAAACTGCTGGCCCGGCAAACGTTGTTCTGCCATATTGACAATTTGGGTTTATAGGTATTTTTTTATGCCAAATCAAAAACAAATACAAAAAAAATAGAAAAAATGTTTCTGGATAGGGACACCATAATCACCTAGCGGTATGAAATATACTTTACGACCTATTCTCATACCTACCAAATATACATAAAAATTTCATAAAAATCGGTCGAGCCATTTCGGAGGACTGCGACCGCAAACACCGTGACACGAGATTTTTATATACAGGGTGTCTACAAAGGGTAGGGGGTATTTGTATTTGCGCTATCCGTGTAACGGCGCAGTTGGGAGAGGCGCGGTAAGGATAGGTTGTTACACTACTCTTTGGTAATTTAGTAACCATGGAAGTGTACCCGGGAGACCATCGCTCTTTTTGCGTACGCGCGTACTATCGGAATGGTGATTCGATAGTCACTGCTCAACGTTTATATCGTGCAGAATTTAATGTACGGAATGCACCTAAGGACGATACCATCTAGCCCAATCAACGGGGAGAAAACCGGTCACTAATTGTTATCAGCAAAAAAAAAATATGGTCGTATAGAGAAGGAAATTCTAAGAAAGATAGCATTTTTTGTGACTCGAGTTTTAATGGCGAACATAACGAAAAAAATTCGCAAAAGTCAAAAAAAACGTTTTTTTGCAAATAAAAAAAAGCTTCAAGTCCTACACAAGAAAGTTAAATTAGAAAGTTGTAGATCTTAAAAATGCCCGTCGAATGAGATGTGAACGAAAAAAATCGGTTCATAAACATTTGAGAAAAATTAAAAAAAAAACGTCAAAAATCGCGTTTTCGTATTTTTGCTGTATAAATTCCAATTTTGTGTGAACAGACTTCTTCTTAACTACAAGTATAGCCCAAGACAAGCGGAAAATGATCCTTTTTTTCAGAAATTCAAAAAAGTCTTATTTTTTTCGAGTTTCGAGAAAAGAAAGACGAAAACTTGGGGATACCTTAAAGAAAAAGTGTATGCAAACAAACCACGCACTCTACTGGAATTGAAATACAACATCCGCACCGAAATGGCCGCCGTTTTCAGAGATGTGTAGACGCGTTGCAGCTAATTTCCGTTTTAGGTTAGAGGAGTGTCAGCAGCGCGAGGGTCGACATTTGGACAACATAATCTTTGACACTTAATTTCCCAAAACTTTGTCTAAAAATTAACAAAAAAAAAGTTTGTTTCTAACTTGTTTTTTTTTGTATTTTGTACTACCCTTTGTGGACTCCCTGTATATAAGATGAATGAAACATTGATACGCAATTGATTTTACGCACTGATTTTACGGGTAGATAGCACTACAGGTAGGTCTACACACATTTTGGTGCCTAAGATTTTAGACCTGATTTTAAGTATGTCTTGTGAGCTGATACAAAAAAATCAGTCGCATTTTTTATACCAGCTCTAGTTTATAAGAGTAAGTAAGTAATCAATTAATGAAATTGATTTTTTTTTAATTTCTTTATTCGGATAGAATTACAATTCAGTATTGTCTCCTTCAAAATAATTTCCTTGGGAAGCCACACAGTGCTGGAGACGGTTCTTCCATTCCTCATAGCAGTGCTGGAACTCGTATACTAGAATAGTCTTCAGCTGGTCGGTTGCAGCCGTTTGAATATTTTCTATAGTCCCAAAATTACGTCCCTTGATGTGATGTTTTAATATCGGGAAGTGAAAAAAGTCACAAGGACTCAAGTCAGGCGAATAAGGAAGTTGAGGAGCCACAGGAATGATTTTACTGGTTAAAAACTCGTTTACTGAAATGGCTATGTGACAAGCCGCATTCTCGTGATGCAATATTCAGTTGTACTTCATGTTTGGTCTCACACGCATGAACCTTTTTAGAAGTTTTTCAGGAACCTCTCTGTAAAAGTGTTGATTTACTGTTTGGCCTTGAGGCACAAACTCTTTGTGGACAATTCCCTGGCTATCAAAAGAGCAAATCAGCAAGCGTCTGCGACTTCGTTCGATCTTCATTACCAGTAATGACACGTTCCATAAAATGGGGATCGTTTTCAATCGATTCCATAAAGTCAAGACACCTGCAAAAGGTGTTTTTGAACCATTTTTCGCAGATTTTTCTCATCCCCAATTCTTTAGTCAAAATCTGATGAACAGTCGTATGATTCAAATTTAACTCTTCTCCGATCATTCTTGTCGCCAGTTGACGATCTGAACGCATAAGATTCTGGCAATGCCTTAAACCACCGAAAAACCTGGTCTTTTGAAATAACACTATCTTCGTAGGCGTGTTGAAATTTTGCAAAAGTATTCGTTGCGCTGTGTCCAAGTCTGAAGCAAAACCTGATAGCGCACCGTTATTCAAAATTATTGTTTACGAAAACACTCAGAAAGAACAAACAAATGACCCTAATAAGTTCAAACTTGTATTGAAGGTGCATTACATGTTAATTTACCGCCCTTCCAAGCCCCATCTCCGCAGTGTTACTAGATCGGGCACTACATTGCATGTCTCATTACTTAATTTACACCCCTCGTATACGCGCGAATTTCCGTCTCAAATAAAGAACAGCATTTCCTTCTGTATTTAAGGCTTTAACAATTTTAAGTCCTAGTTTTATGTGCAGAGGAAGTAAATACATTTTCTGCTGCTCTACTAAGGGTTCATTAAGGACGTCTTTTCCGATGTTGTTGATGTTCTCTAGATTTTGCTACGTGATACAATAATTTGCAGGTTAGTGTAAGGGTTACATAGGTAGAAATTATCGAAATAACACATTAGTTTAGCGGGGAAGATTTTCATGCAGAACAGTGTTATTTGCTTGTAGGTATTTCTGCGTTTATGTTGGGTTTATTTTAATGCATATTTTGAATGTTATTAACAAAATCGTTATATAAAAATCGTAAATTGCCACTTCCTAATCCTGGTAGGATATAGGATAGGAATTTCTACATATTTAAATGACAAAGCGTTTCTGCGCATATGCTTCCCCTACTGTGTCTCACAGCACTGTGGTCCAGAATTTGATTCTAGCCGGAAAAAAATAATTAAACCAAACTTTTCGTGTAAAAATTCTCATGTTTTCGGGTTCTCTGAAACTGAATATGATAGTGAAATTTTGAAATTAAATATAGCGGATCCAATATGGCGCATTCAAAATGTCGGATCATAATGAAAAATCCCGATTAAAGCCTAAGGTTGCATACAGTATGTTTTTGAAGTCACTGAAAATATGGCAGTAAAAACCTACAATACAGTGAGATCGTAAAGGCACGCATAAATTCGATAGAAAACTTCTTTTTTGGAAAAGCACTCGGACACATCAATTCAATTGTTCATTTGCCGACATTTTGACATATTTCATTTGTTTTTTTTATTGACAGCTGTCATCGATATGACGTCATCCATATTCTATCAAGCCGTTTTAAAGTGGCGACCGATCAAAAGTTAAAATTTGATAAAAAACGAAGGATATTTAAAAAATCACTCGGATCACTATATGTTCCCGAAGTTACGGATATTTCCCCTGAAACACAGTATTAAAAAAAATCCCCCCGAAAATGAACACATGGTTGTTTTTAAATGAAACACCCTATATTGTGACATTTTTAAACCAACTCAATTTCCACATTCCAATAATATACAATATAAGTAGTATCTTTGCTTGGACCAGCCGTTTTTAAGTTATTTCACTCTAAAAATTCCATCAAGTTAGTTAGCAGTGCATGGTGATTTCACATAAACCGTTTTGACGTTTTATGGCCAATACCATAAGACGTCACATTCTTATTGATTTCAAAAATGTGACAAAATATATAGGGTGTTCAATTCAAAAGATAACATAAGTTAACCTTCTTAAATTTTCAGGAAAAATCCTGCAATTTTTGTATTCATCATTTTTTTCTCAAGAAATAAACTATTACGGGGGTGGAAAATTATTTATCAAGAAAAGCCTTGTACATTTTGAAGTGCATATTTTGCATCGTTTGCGAATTACTAAAGTTGGCATACGGCAACGCAACACATAAGCAAATCGTGTAGCATGTGACGGGAATTGTCTCAATTTGATGTGATTGCAGGAGTCCTGTGAGAGCTGGATCTGTTGTACCATCTCCGCTATATGCAATACGTTAAGTAATGTGATATAATTTCATAATAAAATATGGCAAACAAGCTAAAGGATAATATATAGCTATTTTCATGTACTATACTTATGATGCGATCGCCACTGTTCCGCTTTTTCCAACCCCCTACGAATTACGTAAAAACTAGGAAAAAGTGTATTACCCTCATTTATCCCTCAACATCTCAACCAATTAAACTCAAAATCTTATCATCTCCAAACCTGATCGTGATACAAATTAATATCTTAACGCGTTCTCGAGTTATCGTGTAGGCAAAAACAGTTAGACGGCAGAAATACCGACATACAGATTTTTTTTGCTTAACTTAAAATCTCAGCATTTCAGTACGTTTTAGGCCTATTGAGTAAATAACAGTTTTTAAAAAAATGTTCATGTATATTATTAAAGAGCCGTCCAAAAAAAATAAACGTCACCAACTCTCGAAATGAAACTTTGTTGTCAAACTTTTGAAGAATTGTAAAATAAATAATGGAATTAATTTTTTATTTGAAGAAGAGAGGAGTGTTTCACTTAAAATTTATTTTAGAAATGGCAGTGCAATCAATGTAAACTGGATATATTCGAAATCTGCATATGATGACTTCGGATGATTGCGGCTATTTTAGCCGGTCAGTAAAACGTTTCTTAAATTGATGAATCTGCCCTATGCAACGTGTCAACGAATTTTGAAATATGAATTTTGAAGCTCCATCCGTATCATCTGCAATCCACACATGAAATTCTCAGAGCGGATGAACCTCTAAGACTACAGTTCTGCCAATTTTCTATTAACCATTAACATTAATGTTATTAAAATTATTATTAACAACGATGCTTCGAAAAGTTTTTTTTTTACTAATGAGGCTTGGTTCCATCTTTCGGACTACGTTAACTCTCAAAATATAAGACTTTGGAGTGCAGACAATCCTCAGTTTTATTTTGAAACTCCACTCCCACTTTTCAAAGGGACACTGCAGAGAGGTACCGTTTAGAAATCTTAACACATTTTACACAAATGTTGCGTAACAACGAATTGCAAGAAGTTTATATTCAACAAGATATAGCTCGTGCGCATACTAGTAGGGAAACAAGTAATTATATAGGCAAATTTGTCGAAGTATAATTAGTTTGAACACACAGACCATATTCTCCCTTGGATCTTGCAATTTGACCCTCCTGTGATTTTTTCTCTGGCCTTATCTAAAAAATTCAATTTTTGAAACTTCCTTTGGCGATATGGAAGACCTTCAGCAACACATTGTCAATGAAATTGAAGAAATTATTAATGGAACACTGTGGATACTCCAGCACGTTATTAACTCATTGTCAGTTAAAATAAGAGCTCAAATGTGTATAATATAGGCGGTCGTCATATTTAACATCCACGAAAAAAATAAAGGAAGCAACTGGCCGTTATAGAAAGAGACAGACTGGATACATACAAGATCAAAGCGGTAACAATCTACGAAATAGAAGATAAACTAATGGTATGGCAAAATTACATCGTAAATCTATTCAGAGATGAGACACGCCCCGCAAAACTAAGATTTACAAATGTTGAGGGTCCAGATGTAACAACATCAGAGGTTGAGCATGCCATAAACACAACTAAAAGTGGTAAAGCATTGGGACCAGACGACATACCAACTGAAATTTTAAAAATCATGGAAGAAACACTTACAAGGTTCTTTAATAAGATTTATGATGCTGGGATTATTCCTAACGAATAGTTGATGTCTACCTTAGTCACCTTGCCAAAAAAGCCTAATGCCCAATCCTGTGAGGATTTTAGAACAATCAGTCTGATGAGCCATGTTCTAAAAGTTTTCCTTAAAGTAATCCACGCTCGTATATAAAAAAAATGTGAATTGAACATCACTGACATACAATTCGGCTTCCGCAATGGCCTTGGAGCACTTGAAGTACTCTTTGTAGTACAAGTATTGTTTCAGCGCTGTAGAGATGTAAATTGTAACGTGTACACGTGTTTTGTGGATTACACCGGCCACAAAATATAAAAAGTAATTTTCCAGAGACCCCACCCATGTATCTCCTTGTATTTTTGCTCGCTGATTCCGATCCCGTACTCAAAATTGACCCATCACCATCAGTTTTTGATTAACCTAAAAAAAATGCTCAAAAACAGCCGTCTTCGGTAATGGAGCTCGTTAAAAAAAACAATTTTTTTTTGTCGAAAGACGAAAGACGAAAAATGTCTTTATCGCGCTAGCGTAGGTCCAATCGTAGTGCCGTCTATCACTAGACGAGAATGGGTTAATATTGCATTTTTCAAATGATGGAGTTTCCCCAACAGAATATGCCAAACATAGATTGCGACGTTGCGCCAGGAAAGTCGCAGAGGGGAGAAAGAGTATAATAGAGATTGGGATAGAATCGTGACACAGCACTGGAGTGGTTTTTTGGTTGTTTAAAAACAAAACAAACATGTTTAAAGACAACAATAATTTTATAGAGACGATGACAAGCAAAGATCAGGCAGCCTGGATCAGTTTCAGATATGTATCAAGACATTTATTAGAAAACGACAAAGCCCCCAATTACAGAGACACCGTAGCGCAGATGGTAAACCATTTTGAAAGTTTGGGTTGCTTGATGAGTTTAAAATTACACTTCATGGATTCACACCTAGACTATTTTCCTCACAACTTAGGAGACTATATTGAAGAGCAAGGGGAGTGTTTTCATCTGAAGGATCTGAAGGAAATGGAGATATCAAGGAAAATGGGGTGTAAACACGCTGGCAGACTACTGCTGGATGCTGAAACGAGAACTGAGGGCAAAAGTTCAAAACGTGCGCGTAACCCACTGCACAGGACATTTGAGGATAAAAGAAAACGCCACAAAGTTAAGGAATTAACCCTTCCCCTCAGATTCTTGATGTAGAATCCAAAAACCATTCGAGTGCTGTGTCACGATTCTCTTCCAATCTGTCATACTCGTTCTCCTCTCTGTGACTTTCCTGGCGTAAAGTCGCAATCTCTCAGTTTGGCATATTCTATTGGGGAAACTCCATCATTTGAAAAATACATTTTTATCCCATTCTCAGTGATAGACGGTACTGCGATAAAACCTACGCTAGCGCGATAAAGACATTTTTCGCAAGACAAAAAAAATTGTTCACTGACATGACATGACATTTGCATTTTTATTATTGTAAGGCAATTGATACGGCAAATCACGGTGGTGGCAGTTAAATCTCGACCAGGGGTTTCGTTTTAACTGACCAAAAACCTGTGGGTAACGTCTTTATGAACATTCTAACCGAAAATTGACGCTTTTACAAAAACTGGTTGATTTATGAGCATTTTTTTAGACGTGAACTCACAATAAGGGGGTGATCAATCGGTTTCTAGTACTGACAGTGTAATTTCAAAACTCCCCCTGGTTATGTGTTTGTCATAGTTATAGCCTCAAATTCTTTTTTTTTTTTGGAATAAAATGTCGTTTTTGTTTTTTTTTTGAGGTTATGGTCCACTCAAATGGCAAGAGGCCAATTTTCACTGTGGTTTCAGTTTCACCAGTCCAAAAAACTTACGAATAGCTGAACGCGTTGATTTTTTTTTCCTTTATTGAGCTCCATTACCGAAGACAAATTATGAATTATTATATTTTGAGCATTTTTTTGAGGTTAGGCAAAAACTGGAGGGTGATGGGCCAACTTTGAGTACGGGATCGGAATCAGCGGGCAAAAATGCATGGGAATACATGGGTGGGGTCTCTGGACACTGACCTTTTTTTATTTTGTGGGCCAGTATTGTACTAAAGCATTTGACAAATGTCAAGACGGTAAAATGATAAAAGTATTGGAACGAGTAGGGATTGATACAAAGGATATGCGGATCATGAGTAACCTTTACTGGGGACAGAGGGCAGTCGTAGGGGTCGAGGACAGGCATTCAGAGCACGTGGAAGTTAGTCGTGGGGTAAGACAGGCATGTGTGTTGTCACCTCTCTTGTTCAACTTTTATTCATAAAACATCTTTAGACGTGCGTTAGATGAAAGTCAAAGTGGAATAAAGGTGAATGGAGAAAATATTAACAACATCCGCTACGCAAACGTTATGGTTTTGATAGCGGATAGTTTCGAGAACCTGCAAGAACTTGTAAACCTGTTAATATTGCGAGCAAAGAGTACGGTCTAGGACTCAACGCTAAGAAATCAAAGTATATGATAATTAGCAGAGCACATACGCAAGACACAAAATTGACAATTGATGGCAAAGTCGTCGAAAGGGTTGAAAGATTGGCGTATTTGAGGACCATATTGTCTGAGTCTGGGGACCACTCCCTGGAAATCAGGAGTCGTATCGAGAAGGCACGAAGCACCTTTACTCATATGAAGCCCCCACTGACAAACAAAGATCTCAGCCTAGAATTAAAGAAGTGTATAGTAAACTGCTACGTCTACTCCGTGTTACTGTATGGTATGGAGAGCTGGACAATATCGGAAGCTATGGAAAAACGAATCAAGGTTTTTGAAACGTGGGTCTATCACAGACTCCTAAAGATACCCTGGACTGACCGCATAACAAATAATGAAGTACTAAACAAAATGAAATGTCAACCACAACTTTTATTTATAATACAAAAACGAAAATTGGAGTACTTCGGTCATGTCATGAGAAATGAAAATAAATATCGTCTCCTACAAAACATTATACAAGGTAAAGTAGAAAGAATGATCAGTTCGGGTAGAAAGAGAATTTCCTGGTTAGCCAATCTCCGCAAATGGTTTGGTGTAAACTCCATTGAGCTATTCAGATGTGCTGCCAGCAAAGTTCGCATAGCCATGATGATCGCCAATATCCGGAACGGATAGGTAAGAAAAGAAGAAGAAGAAGGTCGTCATTTTCTCTGACAGTGTCTTATTTTTTCGTAAACATAGTTTTTTTGAGAATGTTCGGTAAAAGTACTTATCACATAATGTGATAGCCTTGAAAATTCAATGAGATTATAAACTTGAGATTAAGAATAGAAATACTTGTTATTTGCTCGGCCAACTTTATGACGTTGTTTTTTTTTTTTTTGGATTGGTCCATATATTTCCACTTCACTACGTGGATGCGAAAGTAAAAAAAAAAGGTTGTGCTTTTATAAAACTAACTTTGTACCCACCTAAGGTCAAAAGGTAGTTACAAACAAACAATTTACCGGCGCACAGGAAATTCGGTCAGCTTTGAAACTGGCAACAAGTAAAATGTAACCCCCTACAGGAAGCACTTCGGGTCGCGTACAATTTAATCTGGCGCGTTTGGATTGTTCCAGGGGCGGGGAATTAATTTCGTGTTGCCGAAACATCAGAAAGGTGAATTTTCATAAACAAACAACCCCCTTATAAATATGCATAAAAGAAAACTCCGAACAGCGGAAGGGTGGAAGTGCCACCAACTTCGTATTCAGGAGTTGTTTGTATAGCAGATGGCAGATCTGCGGTGACATTATAGACTCTTAGTTGCCTTCGAACTTGAACGAGTTTCGGAGTCATCCCCTTTTCCCGACCCCCCCTAAAGAATATATTAAGCAAAATGTGGGATGCCGTTTTTTTTTAACGGAAATTATGTTTCCTGGAAGACTTTCTTACTTTGTCGTGGGCAACAAAGATTTTAAAAACTGTACTAAACATATTCGAGTAAAACGCCGTCAAAGTTGGCCAGGCAAAAAAAGACGTATTTTTATTCTTTATCTTAAGTGTATAACCTTATTGAGTTGTCACATTATGTCATGGGTACTTTTACTGGGTATATAAAAATTAGAAATATAAAACTTTAATAAAAAGGAACTATATCTTCGAAATAATAAGACATTATTAAAGTCGGCATATTACAACGCAACATACAGACAACTCGCGTAGCATGTGATGGGGGTCGCCTTAATTCGTATTTATTTCCGTAGTCCCGTGATAGCTGGTGCTGTTGTACAAGGTGATCGATTTATCATAGGAAGTGAGTTTTTCTCGGAAACGACTAAGATAAATTAATTTTTTTGAACGGTAAATCACTTTTACTCACCTTCACACAAGATTAAGACAAAAATAAAAAATGTGCCAACGACGCTAAGCTGCTAGCTACTGCTAGCTAAATGAATATAATTTCTGTAAAGAGTATATCAATTTACTTTCCTAAAGACAAATAAACTAAACTAAGCTAAGTTTAGTTTCTTAAACTAAAGTTTAGAAAAATAAAGACAGATGCTTCTGCCTTTTAAGACACAAACAGAAAATATAGCTTGCTGAAAATGTTAATCGAAAACAATGCTGAGCATCGCGACGCCTCGATTTTTTTTAACAATAAACCTTTATAATTCGTAAAAGTTTTTGATTTTTTTGAACTCTTTTTTTATTTTCATATGTCAAAAATGATGTCCGATCCACAAAATCGTATTTAGTCTACTAAAACCTCCGCTTTAAAATATTATCAATCTATTAAATAGTCCATTTCTAAATTTCACACCATTGAGGACTTCTGATACAAATAAGGACTGAATAATAAACCGTATTCAACTTACAAAACTCCCAGAATTTAACTGTGAAAGTATATGTGAAAAACAGTTTTGGCTTAACTTTAAGTAAATACATAACTTTTTATTAAAGTAATTGTTTGAATTCGAATAAAGAAAAATGGCTGTGCACAAAACAATTTGTGTTTTGATTTGAAGTAAAATATTATTGCTCCCTGTGCTGAATTAGGTGGAAATATTTTCAGAAAAGTAACTTCTAATGAACTAAGAAAACGTTACGAGTTGTGCTTAAATTCCAATCGTGCATATTGAACATTTATTAAATAATTAATTTTTAATTTTTCTGGTTGTTATTTTAATTACTCGTTTGTAAATATATATTGCATTTGTATGTACGCTATTTATTGTTGAGATATCTAAAAATATTTGTTTATTATACATTATGCAATATTTCAGCTACTAAAAAGGTTTAATACATATATTATTTGTTGTAAATAGTAAATAAAAGCATATTTTTTAAATAAAAACATAAACTTATGTATTATGTATATGTTGAACGAGCAATAGCGTTGGAAAATTCAATTCCAAATGTTGCAACATTAATTATAAAGTAATTCATCGGGAAATCGGCCATAACTTTTGAAATAAAGAAAGTATAAAAAAACAGGTAGGGTAAATGCACCAATGAATGAACATTTAGTGTTTCCCATATGGTGTTATTTTCATAAACAGAGAGTATCATGTTGTAGTATTATATATTACATTATGTCGTATTCTATGTAAAACAAGTTATCTTTTTGTGTACAGGTTTAATTTAACCAAATTTAAGGTGAATCAGAAAAAAAATACAAAATATTAAATCTATGAAACACCATTAATTGAACACCTGTTACCAGTAAATGAAACTAATGCATCCAGTGAATGAACTAACATAAGTATATTTGGTGTCCTACCGAATCAGTACAATGAAAAATGTATTTTAAACATATATCTTGTAAACATTGTAACTGTAGGTAATATTATATTGTCTTATAATCTGCAAGTTCTGGAACGTAAAAAAATCCTCTAGAATTTAGCATTGACGGCTTTTTTATTTTTTGTAAAATATCTGTCTTGTTATACCATATTTTGTCCAATTTTAAGGGCCATTTCCATTTTCCTGAGGATGTTTCCTCCATGGTACTAATTTCAAATTCGTCATTTTTATTACATTGATTTTCCTGGGTAATACTTAGTATCATACTGAACAATCACAAAGTCTCCTATATTTAAGTGATCCTCACCGACCTCACCAATAGGTGAGGTGACATTCTTTTCATTTGTATCTAGTAGATTTGTGTCATATATGTTCTCGTTTAAATTGAGATCTTCTACTTCATCGGTTTTTTGCTTTTTGTCTTCGTAGTTACAGCCGTCCTTGCGATTGTCAGTTTTTCTCTTTATTGGTGCTTTCGCCTTACCTTTTTCAGACTTATTGGTTCTCTCTAGTTTACTTTTAGCTATAGCTTCAGCTTTTTCTTTTTTTATCATTTTCTTTATCATTATAATAATCTTTCCATTGTTTTCATACAATAGCGAATGGCATTTTTATTAAGTTTCTTCTTACTTGTTTCTATTTGTGGTCAATGAAGATGTTGTGTCCAAGTACTCAAGGTCAAGGTTAGTACTCAACAACACCTTTCGTACAGCCTCTTGCACATCAGTCGGATGCGTTGGAAATCCAACTTTAGTTTTTCCAATTATCCATTCACTTAGTAATTGCTCTTCTTTTTTAGATAATATTGGGTCGGGGCCCATTTTTCGTTCAATAGGAACTAGATTCCTAATTTTGTTATTTAAAGTCCCCTTAGGTATTCCATACTCCTTGGATGCCGCATTCTGACTTAGTATACCATCCCTTACGTCATTTAAAGCTGCTACCAGTTGTTCCTCGGTGTATTTAAATCTAACATATTCCTTTTTGTTCGCCATTTCTAAAGGAAAATAACAAAAATTACATTTTCATAGATTATTTTGTAGAATTTATTTACTGGATATTAAATCCAGTAAATGAACACCTTGAATCGGTTCAGTTTTACCCCGTTCATTTACTGGATATAAGCCAGTTAATACCGTGTCTACATAAAAACATGTACTGCGGTTTAGTATGAAATATTTTGGTCAATAATGCAGTATGGTAAGTTGATATATGATGTGAAGCCAGTGAATGAACAAAGTGTTCATTCACTGGAAATTTTTACCATTTAAATACCCATTAAATGAATACCCCAAAAAATATTAAACATAACCCTACAATTGGATTTTACCTAGTTAAATTAAAAATTGAATATATATCTTATAGATATACATCATAAACAATACTGCATTACTGCCACTCTTCTAAACAAATCAATTAATATGATACGTAATACAAGCACATACCTTATTAGAACAGCAACAGCACAACACGAGGTACACAAGTGGTCACTTTCAACCATCTTTAAAAATAGCGATCACATGTTGCCTACTTACCAGTTACAACTTAGCATAGCGAAATGGTCATATTTTAAGTGAGCATAAGGGGCACAATTGAATATCAACGGATATTCTTAGTATTAAGATATATTCACAGCAGTGTTCATTTACTGGAGGGTGGTCATTTACCGGTGCATTTACCCTAGGTATTTTAATAAAAAAAATTCGGCGTCGCGATGCTTAGCATCATTAAGCTATTTTTTTTATTTCCATCTTAATTTTTAATAAAAACAAGTAAACTGATACAGTCTTACACAGAAATTATATTCATTTAGTTAGTAGGTTACGAGAAAAACAGATAAGGTACTAATAATAAATCGACCATAACTTTTTAAATATTCAAGATACAAAAAAAATGTTAAACAAAAAAAGGACACACAATTAATATACCTTTGTAATGGTAAATTAAAAAAAAGGATGTGATGGAAAAAATATTTTGAGGCATCGCGACGCTAAGGTCATTAAGACACATTTTTAATGTTTTCCATAATTTTGAGTGAAGGTGAATAAAAGTGATTTACAGTTCACAAAAATTTAATGTCTCCCAGCCGTTTCCGAGAAAAACTCACTTCCTATAATAAATCGATCACCCTGTAAAATATCCGCTGTATGTAATACACGGTGGAGACTTTAACTGGAATATATTCGCTAGCGGGGTGGTGAATGATTTTTCAAAAAAATTCCCGAGACACGTCAACTTTTAAATGTATTTACCTACATTTTGCAAGTAATATGAAAAATATAGCCCTTCAGGGGTGGCTGAAACCACCCTCGACATGATTTTTTAAAATGCAACCCCATGGCTTGTGACCCCTCAGTGTAAAGCTGGTGGAAAGAGGAATTCAACGCACTGATCAAATTTTAATTTTTAGTATGTTTGTAGGGTTGCATACAATTAAAACGTAATTTTATAGTTTAATTTATTTTTAATGCAACAATTTCGTACTCAAAATGTGTGTTGTTTAGTTTTGGAATGTAAACCTTACTTTTCATATGTCCCCACAAAAAATTCCAAGCAATTTTTTGCCACAACTGATATTTGTTATTTTTTGCTAGTGTTTTTACACGGCCGCAAAGAGTAATTTAGTTTGCATGCTGTATTCAGAGTTATTTCAAATTGAATCACTAAAAATCGAAATTTTGATGATGATTGGATATGGTGATAGGGCGCGATTTTTCTTTGATGACACTCTTAATGGAGCAAGATACTTGCGTTTACTCCAGCACGAACTAATGCCAGTGCTATGTCATTTATTTCCAAACCCCCTTAAACCCTAACTTAACCGACGAGAGGTTATGGTTTCAGCAAGTTGGGGCCCCACCACACTATGCTGCCATTGTTCGTCAGTATCTGGACAGAATTTTTCCCGGTAGGTGGATTGGGAGGTGAGGTAATATTGAGTGGCCAGCAAGATCTCCAGATCTTACACCACTGGATTTCTTTTTGTGGGGACATCTTAAAAGTAGGGTTTACATTCAGAAACCCAACAACATAGCAGATCTGCAGGAAAGGATAAGAGAGGAATTCGGAAAAATAACACCGCAAATGTTGCATAATGTAAGGGACGAAACCTACCACAGACTGGGATGCTGCCAACAAGTGAATGGTGCACATTTTGAACAATTGTTACGTTGAAAATAAATTTAATTTTTAAATTGTTTTAATTGTATGCAACCCTACAAACATACTAAAAATTAAAATTTGATCAGTGCGTTGGATTCCTCTTTCCACCAGCTTTACAATGAGGGGTCACAAGCCATAGGGTTGCATTTGAAAAAAATCATGTCGAGGGTGGTTTCAGCCACCCCTGAAGGGCTATATTTTTTATATTACTTGCAAAATGTAGGTAAATACATTTAAAAGTTGACGTGTCTCGGGAATTTTTTGAAAAAATCATTCACCACCCCGCTAGCGAATATATTCCAGTTAAAGTCTCCACCGTGTATGTTAAATAGTGTGAATTAATTTCATAATAAAGGATGACAAACGTGCGGAAGGCTACTAGTTACTTTCGTGTTTTACAATTATTATCCATACACCTCTGTGGCACGTCTCGTTTCTGCCAAGCTTAGACACTATTAAAGGAAATCACAATCGGCAATATTTATACACAATTGAGCTCTTATTTTAACTAAAACGATAACGTGCTGTAGTATCTACGATTTCCCACTAATTTCTTCAATTTTATTGACAATGAATGTCTTCAGTAAAAAAAAAAATTTTTTATGGTTAATAAATGGTTAATAAACCATTGGCAGAACTGTAGTCCTAGATGTTCGTTGTAGTCCGCTCTGAAAATTTCATGCGTGGATTGCAGACGATAAAGATGGAGCTTCAAATCATTTTTCAAAATTCGTCAACACGTTGTAGAGGACAGTTTCACTTGTTGGCTCTGATGCCTACTTGATGTCCTTGGATTGTGCGTTATCACTTGCCTAACCATTTCAACGGTTTTTTCTGTCCCTATTCTGGACAGAATAAGGATTAGAAGATGTATATCTTCTTTCTCTAGAAGATATATAGCATCTTTCCATCATGTTTCACAGATCTCACATTTGGTGAGAAACATCAAAAATAGTTGCCAAGACCCTGGAAGATTAGATTGGATTTTCGCGCACTGAGAGTAAAATATCCAACGCTTTATCTCCTCCGGTTGCAGTTCTAGGTCTAGCTGATTTAGCGGAATCCATAACTATTCCAGTTACTTGAAATTTCTTTACCAGCCAGCTTACTGTTGACTGATTTATGGAGATCTGTTGGGTTACAATTCATTAACCTTTTCCGTACGGGAAAAATTCAGTACAAGTCGACCTTCCACTTAATATGAAAAATATATATAAAATCAACGAATTTGATGTTTGGCATCACCGACTTCGGGGGTGGTCGATATATCGACCACTCCCGGACGCAACGGAAAGTACAACGTAAAAAATTTTAAAAGTCCCGGAAAAATAAAATTTTGTACAAAACTAAGCTAGACTGGCGGCTTTACCTTTCAAGAGGCCCAAACAACATAATGCGATGCATAAACAACGAATTATAAACGATAATATATAATCGCACACAAGAGGGCTACAAAAGTCCGGAACCGCCAAAAAAAAAACACGGGTTTCATGATTTAGAACGAACTATCGAATGAAAAAAAAAATCAACCCCCCAGAAACCAACCCCGAAATAAGGGTGGGGGTAAGTTTAAAATTTCAAATGGACACCCCCAAAAAATCAAGCACCCCAACGTGAGAGGCAAGGGGACTCACGAAAATCAAGCACCCCGAACGGATCATATTTTTGCCACATCCGCGTTGTTGATCCTGGGTTCTGCTAAGAGCAAAAACTAGAAAATTGCTTGACTTGTAAGATTTTCAAAATCAATAATTTCTAAAACAATATTTTTACTATTTTTACTTTGTGCAATGTATATAAAATATACATAAATCAGCCCAAAGTTTCTAAAAATTCAATAATATCAAGTGTTGATTTATAAAATCGAGAATGTTACCAGGATTTATTTTATTTTAGCTGTTTTCAAAACATCAAAATACCTAGATACATCAATTTCACCGTAAACCTACTAAAAAGCTTATTTGACCTTGATATGTTCAATTTCACAGTCAAAGATGTCACCCAGATTATTTTTGTATTTCTCCTGTATTCAGCTAATAATTTCCCCCTAAAATATAACGAATTTATTTTTTTTGGTGGTCGATATATCGACCACTCCCGTACGGAAAAGGTTAAACAGCAGTGGCGGCCAGTGGAAGATGACATCCTCGTATTTCCATAAGGAGGCATGGGACTCACACCTTATTTTATGTGGTGATTACTGGACTTAAGTAGAAGGCTATAATGGCAAAAAGTCTTTTTCCAAAAATGGCTACCTCCGGGCAGATCTTGGAAACGGCTTGCAAAATATTTGCGAAATATTTTTTTCATAATCACTGAGTAAATACAATTTTTTTATAGTTGTGATTTTTTTCAAAATTCCTATTTTGTTTAAAGATACAACTATTGTAAAAATGTCATAGACGAAATGTTGGGATGATATAAAAATTCAAATTACCATAACTTTTCCAGATCTCAAAATATTAAGAAAATCACAGGTATAAAAAAAATTATATTTACTCCGTGATTATGAAAAAAAAAAATTATTTCTTCTTTTATTTCGCAAATATTATGCAAACCGTTTCCAAGATCTGCCCGGAGGCAGACGTATGTACTGGTTCCACATTTTTGGAAAATAATTTTCGCAAGTTTTTCCTGAAGATTTGTTGCCATTATAGCCTTCTAAATTGTGGTGTGGGTTCCATGCCCCCTTACGAAAATACGAGTACCTCCCTCATTATTAAAATTTCAGTTCTTTGCGTCTCACTCAATCGATCCATTATTTATTTAAAAATCGTAAAAACGAAGAAGAAATAAGTAATTATTGAACACAAATACAGAAAATCCAAAATGTCCAAAATGGCGTCTGTTATGACTTAAACGTCATGAAAACGTCTTAACTTCACAGGTACTTTGATTATATTTTTTTTTATTAGTTTCAAAGAGTTAACTAACCCATTGTCTCAGCGATAGGATCCCCAACTTATAATTTGTCAAAATGGTTAACGAACGAGTTCGAAAATTTGCCTATTGCACAAACAAGTTTTGCAGTTAAAAATTCTAGTGAGTTCATTGACAATATCAAAAATATCCAATTGCAAGAAGGTAACATTTTGGTCTCGTTTGATGTATGCTCATTGTTTCTAGGTGTCCCGATACCGCAAACTTTGGACTACCTCAGGGAATTATTCGAATTAAATGGTTTAGACGATAATATTATTAAGGAACACATTCGGCTTACTAGTATTTGTATGAATCAAAATTGTTTTCAGTATAATGGTGAATATTTTCAACAACATGAGGGAACGGCAATGGGTAACTCCTCGTCACCTTTCATTGCAAATCTTTTTATAAGTAAACTTGAGACAGAAGTAAAAGATAAATTCGAGTATTTCCCTAGAGTTTGGTTCAGATATGTGGACGATATCTTCGCGGTATTTGATACAAAAGCAATTAGTTTAGATAATTTTGTTGCCAAATTAAATAACCGTTTCCCTACCATCAAATTTACATATGAAGTGGAACACAATGAACAGCTACCATTTTTAGACGTATTAGTTATTAGAAATAGTGAAAATAAGTTAGAGTTTGATGTATGTATGTATATAGGAAAGAAACCGCGACTCTTAGATATATTCCCAACGATTCACACCACCCTTTTCAACATAAAATGGCAAGTTTTAATTTTCTAAATCACCGTTTGTTAAATTTCCCCCTCAGTAAAGAGAGGTTTGAACATGAGAAACAATTAATTAAGAATATAGCTAAGAGTAACGGTTACTCAGTCCATTTAATAGATAAGTTATTAAGGAAGCATAAATTTAATAGAACCCTGTACAATCCCACGACTTTTCGTAGAGATACTGACAATTCGAAATTTGCTTCGTTACATTTGCTTCGTTTATAGACATCAATAATTTAAAATTAATTAGAAATGTAATAAACAGTAGACAGTTGTATGCTTTTGAAAGTTTAGGAATCATTAAATGTAACAGTAGTATGAATAAGGACAATGGTCTAATACCTAACAGTCCACTGTTTGTCCTAATAAACAAAGACAGATGTTACGGTTCAGTGAACCGTGACGAAAAATTAAGTATAAAAAGAGCATGTGTGTAGATTGTGTAGAATTTAGTTTTAATTTTCTCCTAAACATGTCAACTTAGTTGGCGAAACGCGCGTCGAGAAAGATATAGTAGTTCGGTGTTTCGTGGAAAATTTCCAGTTTTGTTCCACATGTACGAATATGGGATTTTAAATTACGAATTAATTTTCTTTTGAAATATTATTTTATTGTACTCTTAGGGGTAGGAAGTAAAGTAAATAAACTAGATTCAGCAGACACTTTACTTCTGTTTCACTGCATGGATGTGAAAGTAATTAATCAATCAATTTAACTTCTCATAGTAGATGGTGAGATCGGCAGCTCCTCATTAAAATGTTGTAGGCCTACTGAAACACAAGACCATTTTACTTTGGTACATAGCCTTTCATCCTACAATTTATCAGACATGTTCAAAACTGTTACTCCTAATTAACTTTCCAATATAATTTATATTGTCGGTAACAAAGGACTTTCACATAATTAATTAATACCCAAACGAGCATCAGCAAAGTACTTGGCACTTATTGTCTCCTCTTTTATCAGACAATTAGTAGTGCGCGTCGGCAAAATGTTAACCGTTTTCAGTTAAAATATTGTGTATTCGCGATATTGGAAATTCTAGTTAGGTACAAACCTGCGAAGTCATAAATACAGGGTTTGTCCGGGAAGTAATGTCAGTGAATTTTTTTTCCCGACACTGTACGCGCCAGCCCGCGCTTTACGTGCTGGGATTGTGGTGGGGGATCTGGCAACAAGATCCAACAAGCGTCAGTTGGCTACCGGTCGTTGTAGCGGTCGCATCACTCGTTCTTTGAGAGTCGTTACAGTGACCCGGTGCAAGAAAAAATGCAACGTTTGCTTGAGCAACGGATGGCGATCAAGTTTTGTGTGAAACTGGAGAAGAGTGCTGCGGAAACCATTCCAATGTTGAGGAAGGCTTTCGGCGTCGATTGTCTTTCTGACAGGCAAATTTTCCGGTGGCACAAGGCCTTCGCAGAAGGTCGGGAAGATGTCAACGACGAGAACCGCGCTGGACGGCCATCAACCTCCAGTTCCGACGACAATGTGAAACGTGTGCGTTACTTGTTGAACATTGACCGTCGTCTAAGTGTCCGTTTAATTTCCGAAACATTAGACATTACGAAAACCATTGTTCACGAAATTGTGTCGGAGTCTTTAGGAATGAGGAAGGTGTGCGCGAAGCTCGTGCCAAAAGTGCTAATGGACGATCAAAAAGCGAGGCGCGTCGAAACCTGCCAAGAACTTTTGGACATCTGCGAAGACAACCCCGCTTTCCTTAATGACGTAATGACGAAAGTTGGGTCTTTGAATACGATCCGGAGACGAAGAGGCAAAGTGCGGAATGGCACACGTCGAATTCCCCTCGCCCCAAGAAGGCCAGGATGTCCAGGTCAAAGATCAAGACAATGCTGATGATCTTTTTTTGATTGCCGGGGATTAGTCCATCATGAGTTCGTTCCGCAGGGGACAACCGTAACCGGAAAGTTGTACGTCGAGGTGCTGAAGCGGCTGAAACGCAGGGTGAATCGCGTCCGCCCAGACATCTCAAAATCCTGGAAGCTTCACCACGACAATGCGCCTTCGCACACCTGTTTCCTCGTGGCCGATTACCTCGTCAAGGCAGGCGTCACCGTTGTTCCCCAGCCTCCCTACAGCCCCGATGTGCCCCCCCCCCCCCCCAGACTTTTTTCTGTTTCCGCGCCTCAAAACCCCAATGAAAGGACAGCATTTTGGGTCGGTGAAAAACATTCAGAAGGCTCGCACCGACGCTTTAAAGGCGATTCCGGAAAATGACTACCGTGCGGCTTTTGATGCGTTGAAGACCCGCTGAAACCGATGTGTGGACGCAGGAGGAATGTATTTTGAAAGTTTCTAAAGATTTGTACACATATAACTAATAAAAACCATTTTTCAAAGCTCACTGACATTACTTTCCGGACAAACCCTGTATGTAGACTGTTAGTTACGCTATGGAACAGTTCCTTTAATCAAATACACACGATCGAATCAAATTGAAATGTTTGCTTTCGAACATAATATGTATACAAGAAATTTCCAACTATTCAAACTGATTCTGAATGTTTATGTTTGTCACTGTTTATGTGCACAAAACGTGCATAAATAATCATCTGAGAATTTGTTTAGCAAACTGTACAGCGTGGGAAAAATGTCGCGCATAATGCCTGTAACTTTTTAATAACCTCGTATTTAAAAAAATGTCCTGAATGTTTATGAAATATGTTCATGAATATTTAAAGAAATGTCTTCCACCAGTTTATTTGCCATGTTTCTGTCAACATGAAATAATTTTGTCTGTTCCGTCTGATTGTTATGGAGACCAACTACAAAAAAAAATCTAGGGGCTTTAGATCCGGGGAGCGCACTGGTCATTCAATTGTCCTCTTCTATCTATCCAGCATCCTCGATAGTGCATTTGAATTATGCATTTAAATACTTTCTGATATTTGCCGAAAATGTGTTGGTGCCCCATCCTGAGTTGGAACCATAGTTGGTTAATAACTATTATTTTCACCCGGTAAAAACAGTTTGCAAGATGTAATAATGTGATTTCTTAGCAGATCTAAATATTTCCATCTATGAAGAAAAGTCCAACAATACGTCTTCCAATAATCAGGCCTATGATGTATCATTTGACGTTATTTATAACAGTGATGTTATAATTCTTGTCCAATCAGGATTATCATTTTTAAATAATCCCAGGGTCCGATTGGCTGAAGCTGTTAACAGCGGTGTTATAAATAACGGCAAATAATAGATCATACGCCTGAATGCCTGCCCAAACATTAACTTTTCGGGGATTTTGGGTATGTGCTTCTTAGAAGCGATGAGGGTTCTAACTTGACAGTAACGGCTATTATGTTTAACGGCGATTAGCAACACCATTTAAATTGAATATGAAGCTATCATATGAAAAAGGATTTTTCTTAAAAAAGTTATTATTGTTATTGCATTTTTCCATTATGCCTTCACAAAATTCAGCCCTTCTATAGGTACAAATTATCCTCGTTTATCTCGTGAAAAAATCGTAATTTGTATATACGTAACTTTTCTCGCTTAAAAAAATGTTGAACTGACCAATGAGAAAAATCAAAAGTAGTTGCCAAGATCTTGGCAGACTGGATTGGATTTTTGCAAACTGAAAGCAAGATATCCAACACGTTTGCTCCTCCGGTTGCAGTTCTAGGTCTACCTGATTTAGCAGAATCGTTAGCTCTACCAGTTATTTGAAATTTATTTACCAGTTGGCTTACTGCTGACTGGTTTATTGGGGATCTGTTGGGGTACAATTCATTAAACAGTACACAAATTTGGTCTTAGGATCTCGGCATGTCTGCATACCCTCTCATTATTAAAATTTCAATTATTTGCTTCTCAGTCAAGCAATCCATTATTTAGAGTAAGCATCATTTTTGTGCATAGGAATTTCAAAACAATTTTTTTTTTGCACATAAAAACAGACGTAAAGTCAAATCACCTTTGGGGGGATATCTTGATTTCGAGCTCTTTTCGGCCAGACCATTCCGGTACATAGCTTAGCGCTAACGTGAATAATACCGTCATGTTTGACCCACTATAGCAGTCGAAACACCTGCTATTTTTAGAAGCAGGTCCGGCTCGGAGTCGTTTCCGAAATAGATAACATTTCGTAGAATCTCGAAGTATGCAGAGCATTTTTAAACAGATAAGGTCCCACCCAGCATGTATTATGTGGCGTATTTCGCGGTGAATTAATTTTGAGCGAATGAATCCATTAGAGCCAAGGCTTGAAATGAACTAAACTGCTCGTCAAAATTAGCGTAACACTTTTTAGATGAGCGCCATTTTCGTTCTGCTTGAGCTAGAGACTTGCGGTTTGAAAATTCCGGTAGCCTATACGGTTGTTTTTAATGCCCCGAAGTCACTACACTTAAACGGTTCGCCGTCCACACCTAAAAAATGTCGCAAAATGTCAAAATTTCAATTCGCAAGATTTTGACCGCAACTTCAGAGTCCTAAAAGATGGACTAAGAAGGACGCTGTCTGATGAAAATCCTATTCTGGCATACATTACGACCTCCCCAATAAGTCCTGAGTATTTGGTCGCTGCCCCACCCTTTCAACCCATTTTCAACCCCCGTGATTCATCCATCTGCGGTTATGCTGGGTTTAACATTCTCTGACCACTGGTGGGCGGTTTCATTGATCAAAATGCTGCTAAAATCAATTGGTCTGGGGTGCCACAACCAATTTTCATCCGCAGACCATTCAAACATCCCTCCAGACCATCGCAACACCTACCCCTTCATCCACCCCCTCTGGTTCCACCACTGTTGTAATTCATGTCCTAGCATCACATGAAGTATCTAGAAGCTGACTGGACTCATTGAGGACCGTCGATTGAGTGCCAAAAGTAAAATTCCACCCCCTTGCAAATTTAATGAGTGTGGACGTGGAAGATGAAAGTGGACGAAAATTCTTAAATGAGGGGTCGTTGAGTAGGTGCAGGTGCAACCTTCCGGTACACTTGTGCGAATCGAAATTCGTGAAATCCGTGAGAGAGAAGTATTCCTTGCAGCTTGGGCAAGCGAACGCCCGACTTTCCCGACGCCTGGAAGGTAGGCCACCCTTACAACACCTGTCCAGTGTGACGTAATTTTTTGGAGTTTGACAAATATTTTTTTGAAGTTGTCAGTTCATTAAAAGATTTGTTACGTCTTACATTTGAACTCTGTAACCCAAAGTTTAGTTTTTCTGTTACTGTTAAACAGTGTTTTCTCCTTCAACAAATTCCTAAAGCACAACTAAAAGCTGAAAAAGGTCAAATTTCGCTGGCAAAATTTGTGCAAAACCGACCCTTCCGTCACCCTCTTTGCCGTAACACTGGGTTTGCCGTAACACTGGGGTTGTTAGGGGTTGCCCAAGCTGCAAGGAACACTTGTCGCGCTCACCGAGCGTCTCTCTCACGGATTTCACGATTGTCTATTCGCACAAGGGAAGGTTGCACCTACTCAACGACCTCTAATTTAAGAATTTTCGTCCACTCAAACATTTTTTACAGGGTGTTAAAAAGAGGGTGCTAAGACACAAAGAAGGATTTGAAAGAGACGAACTACTCGGAGTGGGCCGGAATGGGTTGCAATGAATGCACTTCTTAGTCAAAGTCGTAGAGCCGGTACTTTTACTCCAGGTTAAGACTGATTACCTACAGACGATAAGACTGTAAAATGGTATATGCCTTAACAGGGACTCAAAGTACCGGACCTGTATGCGGGACCTAGTATCTATCTCTTCTGCACAACACTAATTTGTTCCCTAAGTCCACCCTGTACTGTTAGTTCTGCACAAAACTGATCATGTCTCTATTTATGAGTCGTAAAAACGAACAATAACATATTGAACACAAATATAAAAAATCAAAAATGACATCTGTTATGATTTATTTTATAATTTCTTACCTATGTTTCAGTCACCAAAAAAATATCAAAATGGTTAGCAAACTCTCTCTGTAAATCCCAGAAAAACAGAGATGGTTCTCTTCCCTTAGAAAATGAAAACAGAACTGCTAAGGACACTTGTGCTCCTAAACACAACACTAAGTTTCGCATCAGGAAAAAATGCAACACATCAGTGAACTGGAGCTTTAGGTAAAAATCGGTGGGTTAAACAGATATTACTGCTGTTCCTTTACAATCCTGTGAACACCGCCTTTACTTATTCCCAAATTTGCAGAGAGCGTACAAACAGAAAGTTACGGATTGACATGGAATGTGCTAAAACTTTCAAAAACACTTTCAGTTATCACTGGTGTAAAATGTTTTAAACATTTCGAGTTTGAAAAGCTTCCCATCCTCATTTTCTGTTCTATTGCGTTAAATACCTGGTGTCCGTCATTCCAGAAAACGTTCATGGTGCAAATGTGTCACTTCTCTAGAATTTCTTCAACATTTCCAGAAAATCAAAAGCATATCAATATTCGTTACCAATAGAAGTTTAGAAATAAAATTGTTTAAACTCAGTTTCTGCTGCCTTACTTAGTGAATTACAGGATACAAGCCGACATGCTTGGGCCTCATCATTCGCCATTAGAGCTGCCACACTGATAACATCTAATGAGATCGAAATCCGGTTCTATACATCTAAATTGTAAATCATACTCGCTTTATTGAGCTCAATGGTTTTATCATGAGAGTGTGCTTTTGGGAAGAACATCTCGTAGTTGTGACTTTGTCGGACCTATCAGAATATGTCTGATTCCATTTCATCTTACTAGAAGACGATACCACTTAGGTAACAACACTGCAGCCCTAACAAAGCCTGAGTTATTCCTTTAAATATATTTTTTCACGAGCTTTCGAAAATAACCAATTTTTTTCTTGAAAACTGATAGAAACAGTTGCGGACAACCTTATATATATTAAATAGTGATTTAATTTCAAAGTCGACGGTGTTTGCGAGGTTCCATCACAAGGTTCCAGTATTTATGACACTGAATATTCTCTAAATGACGATAAGATAACGAAATTGTATGGAGCTCACATACAATAAGAGCACTCTGTAGGATTATAAATAATTTACAAATATATAACTTTGGGCTTTTACTTGATTTTTTCTTAAATGTACAATTACAGGGTTATGGAGGAAATAGTCTTAGGTGAACCACCTGTATAAACAGAAATCGGTATTGTTCTAAAACGCAAGCTCTGGGATTTATAATATTTGCAGCGAACCTTAAGGATGAGATTCAAGACAAATATTTTGCCATTTTTATGAAAACCAAATATATTAGATGGCTTTCCCGCTACCGTTTGCTCTGTCTCCATTTCATGCCGTTTGCTTTTTATTACACACGGCTCTTGTTCTTTATATAAACATAGATATATTTACGTATATATACAGAGTGTAGCTCGAAGGCTTTTAGTTAACCATATATGGAAAACGACAAATACTTACTCGAATTTCGAAAATTTGTACAATAAATTTGGGGGTTTTCGATGTGATCCCTTTGATAAAATTATTGACATCAACGGACACTTCCGGTTATACCGGAAGTTGCTGCCAACTTTGTTATTTTAAATGGAACAAGTTATTTTTATTTCATTTTAAAATTCTACGTGAAATTTTATGTTGAATATCATCAACATACCCAATGTCGATGAACCCGATATTATTTTATTACGGTTTTTATTTTGTTTATTTTTTTTAGAAATCATTGTCACGCAATATTCATGCTGTCTCAGATAATTCTTGATCTAGAAGGCTAAAATTCCACAAAATGAATACACACGCTTTGTAGAAGATCGGACATGGACATTAATTTCTGTACATTATACAGAGCGTTATGTACTATTTGTACTAAGCCACCAATTGTGCTAACCTCAAAACTCAGTAACTTACCCTGTGTTTTATAATGCCTTTTGATGTAGTTTTTTTTTTTAATCTCGTTCGAACTGAGAACATTCCCTATAATACCTAAATCTAGCTGATTATAAGATATTTAAAGATTTATTAGGGATATGAGAAAACCTATCACTTACCGAGACGTAAGCTGTAAAAAGCAATAGAAAACTTATTTATTAGTATATCATTGTCATTCCGCGACATTAGTGTATCGGCGGCAGTTTGAAATTTTTTATAAATATAGAAAATTACATAAAAGACGAAAATGGCACACTCTGGATAGACTAATGATTTCACAGCTATACAAAAAAATCATGATCCTGGATATTGACCTTAGTATCCTTCTCTACTTTTTGACACTGAATTCGAATCCAACCTCAAAAAGGTCAATACAATAATACAATACAATACCCTCAACATTTTGAGATACGGTGATAAACGCCTCTAAAATAGAGTAAAATCAGCCGTTATATAATATGATGACAAGAAGTACGTGCAGAAATTACTCCTGATGTAAAACCATTAGTTTGCGTAAATTGGTTATTTTAGATATAACTATTGTCATGACAAAAAAATTATTATAAGGGTGAAAATCGAGTAAAATAGGGGTTGAAAGGGGTAAGAAATGAAAATTTGACGAAATAAGCAATTTTTATTCCAAGAATATATTTCTGGGGGTTTTCGAGGTTGCTGATTTCAAATTTCAACATGCCAGCAGGAAATGTACCCCAGAGGTGAAAATCGAGTATAACAAGGGGTTGAAGGGGGTGCGAAATTGTTTATGTGACAAAATACATAACATAATAAATGTTATTTATTATGTTATGTTATAAATTATATTTCCTGGGGTTCTGGAGGTTGCTGATTTCAAATTTTATTTTGAATGAAATATTATTTTTAATTAGATTTTTTCAAAGAAGATGGGATATTCACATGATGGCGGACTACTGTTGTTCAATGAAAAGAGAGACGAATGATTTGCATAGAAGACAACGTGTGAGAAGATCATTTGACGATGGAAATTATAGATAACCCTTTCAGATTACCCTGATCGAAGATTGCAGAATGCATTATTTCATAATGTCAGAATGCGCAAATTTTAGGCGATACGAAAATAGGTTCTTTATTTATAAACGGCAATCTTATTGGGTTTTACATATTTATTTAAATACGAGGTGTGTAAATTCAGTAATGAGACTGATTTTTTTTTATTTATTTTTCTTGGGAAGAGAAAAAAGTCACAAGGACTCAAGTCAAGAGAATAAGGAGGCTGAGGACCACAGAAATGTTTTTACTCGCTAAAAACTTGTTTACTGAAATGGCTGTGTGACAAAGCGCATTGTCGTGATGCAACATCCAATTGTTCTTGATGTCTGGTCTCACACGCATGACCCTTTTTCGATCTCAATCTTGCTTTTTTGGGTCTTGGAGAGCTTGAAGTGTGCCATTCCATGATTCGGCGCTTGGTTTCCGGGTCGTACTCAAACATCCAAGTTTCATCACCAACATGTTCCATAAGATAGGGATCATTTTTAATCGATTCCAAAAGGTCAAGATACCTTTCTCTCCTGACGTCCTTTTGTTCCTGCGAAAGGAACCATTTGGAACCATTTCTACGCAGATTTTTCTCATCCACAATTCATTAGTCAAAATCTGATGAACAGTGGTGTGACTCAAAGTTAACTCGTCCCCGAACATTCTTGTCTTCAACCGACAATCTGAACGCACAAGATCCCGTATTCTCTCGACATTTTCATCGGTTATTAAATATGAAGGCTTTCCATCGAAAAACCTGGGCTCTTGAACAAACACAGTCTCCGTATGCGTATTGAAGTCTTGCAAAAGTATCAGTTGCGCTGTGTCCAAGTCTGAAGCAAAACCTGATAGCACACCGTTGCTCAAAATTAAAGTTACTCATTTTTTAAAATGATATTATTAAATAAGACATTAAAACGCACTAGACAAAACCGGTTTATGAAAACAGTCACAAAGAACAAACAAATTACTCTAACAATTTCAAACTTGTACTGAAAGTGCATTACATATTAACCTACTGCCCTTCTAAGTCTTGTCTTCGCAATGTTGCTAGATCGGACGCTATGTTGCCAGTCTCATTACTTAATTTACAAACGTCGAATGCTTCCAGACACAACGCATTTATCACTGAATCTCTAGAAAATCAAATTGATCAACACTGCAATCCTTTCCTCCAGGAAGACTTACTCCATTTTCGACAAGCTGGTGCACCTGCGCACTACATTGGATCTGTACGGAATTGGTTGAATGTCACATTCCTTGACAGGTGGATAGGAAGGCTTCTTCTTATGGGGTTATCTAAAATTAGTACTTTATAAAATATCTACAAAATTGCTAAATCTACAAAATACTAAAGTTCTACAAAATTGCAAACAGCTGCGTGTAGGGCTATCACGAGGGAATATTTTCAAAAGTTCGCGAGGAATTTGAACACCGTCTTTATTACTTTATGGAAATTTAACTTTTTACACTTTTACTCATTCAGTATTTATATTTTCTGCATTATAAGAGTAATATTTTTGAACATCAAATCATTTACTAAAACCTCTTCAACACTGGGTGTCCCAAAACGACATCATCATCAAAATCAGACACCTTTCCAGCTACAAGTATTAGATTTAGCGCAGTTTTTAGGCCAAATATAGCCCATGGTTTCAAGATACCTAATATCAAGTGGCGTTCTGTACGGGACTGAAGAGGGGGAGGTTATACTGAAAATTTTCCAGAACTATTTTGTCCTTTCTAGGAATGTAACACTTCCATTTAATGAAGAATTTCATTTAGAAACTTTTTTGTCCCTTACCAAATTTTTGCATATCTAAGCTTTTTTGGAGATAAATGGCTTTAATTAATAGAGGCCTCAACATTCAACATACATGGATTTAAAAAAAAGGCAACAGTCGGCCGATATTTTTCAGTTTCTTTACCTCATTGTTAATACAAACGTCAGTTGCATTAAGTAGTCAAATGGATGTAATAAGAAAACTTACAAATTAACGAACAAGAATTAAGACACAAGAAAACAAATTAACGAACGAAACAAAATTTATTTTATTAACGAAAAAGAAAACTAAAAGGAAAATCAAGATATGAAAAAAATGTGTTTAGTAACAACATAATCGATAATAACAACATACAAGTTAATTAACATGCATGTAGGAATATCGGATCATTTGTCAATTAAAGCCATTTTTCTCGAAAACGCTTATATATACAAAAAATTATATACAAGAATGAAATTTATCACAATGGTGATAATTTTATTAAAAAATGTGACCTACCCTAAATCACCCCCTTACAAAACGCCAAAACATGAACTTCATATGACCTAAATACTGTGCCAATTCTGAAAATTGTAGGTGGATCAGTTTCTGAAATATTGATTTTTTTCGAAATTTTTGAAGAGTTTGAAGATCCCATGGGTGTAACTTTCTATAGAGGTAAATTCAAATTAATCATATTTTGCCCTCAACTACGCGTAGACGTTCATTCGCGCGTTCGATTACGCATTGGCATCATTTTTTAAGAAAAATCAAAGTTTTCCTTAACCGATTAGGAAAAAGTTTTCCTATATGATGCTGACTTTATGTGTGACACTGTATATTATGCAAACTTGTCTTTTCCTATGACCTAGTATCGTCTACGTCAGTACTCACTTCGACAGTCGTAAAATATTCTGTAAAATTTAATCATATCATAAATTCAATATTACACCTCAACGAAGATTGTAAACTAATAAAAAAAAAACAACAACAAAAGCCTGGATGTTTTAATACAAACAAGCTCCAGGCACCACACCTAAAGAAAGTTTACATATATATTCCATTAAAAATACGATCCTTCCATACTACACTTTTCACAACACGTTTCATTCGAGCTTCCCTATTTCTATAAAATTGTTTAAAATGAGCAGAATGCTGTCGTTAGATGGAAAAGTTTAACATGGGGATACTGAGTTTATATTTTAGTTCTTGTACAGGGGATCGATTTATCATAGAAAGTGAGTTTTTCTCAGAAACGGCTGAGAAATTAATTTTTGTGAAAGGTAAATTACTGTTACCCAATCTCACTCAAAATTAAAGCAAAAATTTAAATTACGTCTTATTTTTTGCTTTTTTCAGCAAGATACCTTCTTTACTTTACCATTACAAAGGTAATATCCAGGATCTTCTGGCCTTTAAAGCAGAAATAAAAAATATACTGTAACTATAAATTTTTTTTACCAATATGCCTTCCTTATAATTCGTAAAATTTTTTGACTTGCATTTATTTGTATAACTCTTTTTTTATTTTCATTATTTCTAAAGTTTTGGCCGATTCCCAAATTTTATTTATATTGTAATGTATTAAAACATCCTTATAAAAATTAGGTCAGCCTACTAAATAGTCTATTTCTAAATTTCACACCACTGATGACATACAAGGTGTGTAAATTAAGTAATGAGACTGATTTTTTAAATTTTTTTATTCGAGTAGAATTACAATGCAGTATTGTTTCATTCAAAATAACTTCCTTGGGAAACCACACAGCGCTGGAGACGGTTCTTCCATTCCTCATAGCAGTGCTGGAACTCATAAAATAAAATAGCCTTAAGCTGGTTGGTTACAGCCGTTTGAATGTTTTCTATGGTCACAAAATGACATCCCTTGAGGTGATTTTTCAATCTCGGGAAGAGAAAAAAGTCACAAGGACTCAAGTCAAGTGAATAAGGAGGCTGAGGAGCCACAGGAATGTTTACTGAAATGGCTCTGTGACAAGGCGCTTTGTCGTGATGCAACATCAAAATCGGAACAGTGCTGTGATTCAAATTTAACTCTTTCCCGATCGTTCTTGTCGTCAACCGACAATCTGAACGCATAATATACCATTTTCTATCGACATTTTCATCGATTCATGAAGATGAAGGCCTTCCGCTGCGTGGTTCATCTTCAATGAACTCTCTTCCTTCTGAGAATGTCTTAAACCACCGAAAAACCTGGGATCTTGAAATAACACTGTCTCCGTAGACAAGGGTGGAGTGAAAAAAGCAGAATTTTTAAAAAGTATCTTAATCAATTAGCACTAGGTGCCGAAAGTTGTGTAGGTAGTCGTAGATCACCCGAGAATTTTTTGGACTTCGTCTTCTTTTCCCGCCGTGATATTGAAATTTTCAAAAAAATCAAAATTTTTGCGCAAGAGCACTATATGTCAAAAGCTGTCTGTAGAGCAGTAGAACGTTTACGAATTTTTTCAAAATTTTTAGTGACCATTTTCATTTCCGACTTGGTCTTGAATGCCCAGCATCTTTGATAAACTACAATAGCTAACATGCAACTGCCTGCGTATTCCTTCACCCTTCCCTCCCAAACATTCACCCATGTCTGAATAATAATACTAATAGTAGTAGTGGAAAAAGCATTTATTGTATTTCTTTGTGAATACATTATTTGTATTTGTTACATAACAGTTAGCTTTTCATTCTGGTTTATAGTCACGCTTTATTTCAAAGTACGGCATCAACTTCCTGTCCCAAACTCTTGTCCTTATGAATCCATCTCTGGCAGCGGCACCACAGACTTCTAATGATGCTTCTGTAACAACTTTAATGAACCTTTCCACCAAAGCAGGCTTAGGTTTTTGTTTCCAATTTTGGGAAACAAATGTTCCTATAAAATTAAAATTAAAATGGCCATAACTTTTTGAAAAAAAAATAATTGTAACAAATCGAAAAACCTCTCCTTATATTTGTTTCTAGATTATGAAAAAATATATACTGCAAATATTCCACATAGCGTTACTGAGATCCCAGGGTGTTCTGCAGTTTTTTTGAAATTTTTTTTCGCAAACTTTGCAGACGGTTTTTCACTATAAATCCTTTCTGTAAGAGGTGTATAGTCATCACCTAAAATGTGAAGTGGGTCCCATGCGGCGTTTTCAAGATATGGTTAACTGAAATATCACAAACCGCCACTGCCCATTACCATACGTCTTGTCGATCGCTGATCTATTAAAAACGATCTCTCAATTTGGGGAACTTTATGTGATTTCTCGCACCGACAGTCTGCAAAGATCTTGCACTTACAAGACGCTATATCGAACATATGGCTTGCATTTTCTTTGAGTTTCGTAACTTTATTTTTGAAGCTGGTGGTTTCTTTACGTGCCTCAGAGTATGATTTCAGGACATTATTGAGTCTTTCGTGTTCTTTTCGGATCTGGTTTATAGTTGTTACGCGATGTACCACTGGAATAGAAGCTTTATTCCAAATCTCCTCTAATGTAATGGCAATTTCGTTGTAAATTTCGCTGACCCTAGGTTTGTGTTCACCTGCACTCTGTTTTTTTTTAGTCTTATGGAATTGTAGTACCTTAGCACATGTTCCCGTGTCAGCAACATAGTACTCCCTGCAGTTAACTCAACTGGACTCCCGAAAATAGGGCAGTTCGTTTTCTTCCGCGTTACTGAAATTTTCACTGCACTAAAACGATAGATAACCTATTAAGCGTAACAACAAACGTAACACAGTTATCAGAATCAGATACACTAATACGTTGTAACGGTATTTATTTTAAATCCCGTCACATTCTTATTTTATGTCATTAATTGGTAAAATCACACCTCAACCAGTTGACCCCTAAGTGAAACGAACGCACCTCGCAGAATGTTAAACGAACGCTATAACTAATGCCGTTCTACGATATCAGTGGCGACCGGTTGACAGATATTCGATAATTTTTTGTGTCATTGGAAACTAATAAATACGGATCGACTGAAGGAGCGTCTCTTCTTCTTGACCTATCTTCTTAACTTAGCGGTTGTGATAAGCGAGACTTCAGTTTAGTCCACGTGTGGTAAGTGGAGCAATTCATTAATTAAATTTGTTTATATCTTTGCAATCACTTTTTCATTTAATGTTTGCTGCTTAATTTATATATTCTAATATTTCAGTTATCGTTGCTGAATGCGTATTTTTGCATTCCGTAAAATATTTTTTGGTTTATTAAGGAAAATAGCACGTGTGCCCAGGATAGGTTAGATTCACCTACCCTGGAATTTATCGATCGATTCCAGTAAGGAATCGAAATTATCGTTTTGTTAGGAAAGCAGACCCTGTGGTTTCTGTATGTTTTAGGTATTCCCAGCTTGGGAGAAGATAGCTGTGTGGCAAATTAAATAGAGACCCTACCAAACCTTTTCTGCAGTCGAAGGACGAGTTTTCGTGGTCGTTGACCAAATTTGATTTGACACTGTAAAAAGGGGACGAACGAGCGTGGCAACCTGCACCTGCAAAATTTTGCTCGAGGTAAGTGAGTTTTAATTTTCTATTTAGTAGTAATAATTTGTTGAAACCTCACGGACCTCGAGCAATTGCCGCTCGTTCAATTTGGTATCTACAGGTGCCCACAACTGTCGCTGTTCGTCCCTGACGAAAGTGCTAATTTTTCTTTAGATTTTTCTTTAGTTTGCCGTACCGTGAAGCAGCAAGTGTTAACTGTGTGTGATTTTTTTTTATGAATTTTCTTGATTGCTCTACTTATCAAACAGTGGCGTGGCTGAAACTTGAAGTCGCCGCTTAGCTAGGGGTTTTGTTTTTGTTAACTTTTCTTTTGGGTCATATTGTTGCAAAATTTAGATTAATTAATTTACCTGAGTCCTGGAATTTAGTAGTATTAATTATGCTTTGGTTTATATAACTTCAAATTAACAGATACCCACTGTTTGCGAACTCTCAGTAGAACAACACTGATTCTGTTTGTTTCACTTTTGTATGTAACAACTTCTAGACAAACGGCCATCAACCAGGGAACGAACACCTCTACCTGTGGCGTACAAGGAGGAGGAAAGTCGAACAGTCACCGCAGTACTGCTGGTAGCAACTCCAGGAACATCCTCTACCTCCGGAAGCCACTCTCCTCTGGGCTTACGTAAGACCGTTTCATTGTACCCTGCCGGTCCAAGTATTATTGTAAAATCAGTGCTTCAAATTTTATTTAACCTAGTGGGTCAATTTAACTGATTGTATAATTTTTTTTATTTTAATATAGTTGTTATTGTTTTAATTTGGACTTTTATTCTTTCTAAGTGTATATCAAGAAAGTTTTCAAATCTTTAGTTATTTTATACTACATTTTGGTATTTTTATATAAAAATATCTGGCGCCCAAAGCCACAATCAAAGTTTTACATAACCAGGGGAACCTACCCCTTGACCGCTGTGCTGCCGGAGCTACGGTCAATAGCTTTCCTCTCAGCTTAGCCAATTGAGCTAAGGAAAGGTGTTGCAACGTAACAGCCGCGTGACACGTAAATACACTGATATCGACTGGTCGACGCTCGGCTTTTGTCCTGGGGCTTGCGCTGTAGGCAATAGCGCTAAGTAAATATGAGTGGAAGATACTCCCGCCTCTATTTAGCCGTTAGTTCTGCTATTTTTCAGCAATGGCCTAGCTAAAATAGCATTTATGTAATGGTTGGAACAAAATTGTTCTAGATGATATCACATGTTAATGCAAATTTACAGCATAATATTCAAACTTGAAAAACTGTGTTTAAAACGTATATCTAAAAATATTTACTGGAATTATAGTATTATATCAAGTATTTTAAGATAGTTTATGGAACTACTACTGTAGAGAGCACCCCTATTGTTAGAATAATAATTCAATACAAAAAGTTTCGAATCATTTAAATTTTTCCGAAATTTCAGGCTCCTCGCGGGGAACAAAGATGGCCTCTAAAAAAAAAAAAACAAAAAAAAATCCCATAGCATATACTGCACTATATACAACTTTTGACATATAGTGCTATTTGATCAGGAGAAAAAATGTTTTTCACTCCACACTAGTAGACATTTGCAAAAGTATCCATTGCGCTGTGTCCAAGTCTGAAGCAAAACCTGATAGCCCATCGTTGTTTAAAGTTAATGTCACTCATTTTTAAAACGCACTAGAAAAAACCGGTTGACCAAAACAGCCACAAAGAAAAACAAATAACTCCAACAAGTTCAAACTTGTACCGAAGGTGTAATACACGGTAACCTACCGCCCTTCTAAGTCCTGCCTTCACAGTGTTGCTAGATCGAGCGCTGTGTTGCCAGTCTCATTACTTAATGTACACACCTCATATTTTAATGCAAATAAGTACTGAGTAATAAACCGTATTCGACTTCGACTCAAAACTCCAAGGATGTAACTGTTGCGTGTTCAGCATTTTTTAACTGCAGAATTTATTACTTTTTAAAAATATGTGATTTTATTTCAAATTTAATTTTCGTGATGCATCTCTGATTGTTACTTTAAGATAAGTGTGAAAGGTATGTGTGAAGAACAGTTTTCGGCTTAATTTTTTGGTAAAAAATAAAGTAAATACATACATACCTATTTATTAAAGCAATTATTATTATTCTTTGGATTCGAATACTAATGGGTGCACAAAACAATTTCTGTTTTGATTTGAAGCAAAAATCAATGCCTACCTGTGCTGAACTTGGTGGAATATTTTCAGAAACGTATTTGTAAGTGCTAATGAACTAAGAAAACATTACGAGTTCTGCTTAAATGACAAGGGTGCCCAGATTTTGTAAATGATTGACTTTTATTTTTCCTGGTTGTTGCTCTTATTTAATTTACTTATTTGTAAAGATTTAAGTTAGGGCATTTGTATCTATATTGTTTATCGTTGAAGTATCTAAAGATATTTGTTTATTATAAGTAATACAATATTTCAGCTGTTAATACCTAGGTTTAATACACATACAAGTATTTTTTGTTGCAAATAAAAACACATTTAATTATGTATTATGTATAAGTTGAACGAGCAATAGCGTCGAAATTCTAAATGTTGCAATATTTACCATAGAGTAATTCACCGGAAAATCGGCCATAGCTCTTGAAATAATGAAATTATAATATAAAAAAAAACAAATAGGTTTGTACATACATCTGTAGTTTGGTATGATATATGAAGACATATGTTTATGTTTATTTAACTACTTTATGTACATATAATACATTTGTAGCAAGTCCAAATATTAACATAGTTTTATATAGGTATATGTATAAATATGTAAAAAGTAAATATCGAAAAACAATTTATACAAAATAAAGTTAGTAACAACTATACTGGTATGAATATAACTAGCACTATCGAAGCACACTAAGAGAAACACAAACAAAACATTTACAGTGAGTATTGCTTTTTTTTAATTTGTATCTGCAACATATACTTTTTTCTTTTTAAAATTTGGTTATTTACGTAAGTATCTAATAGATATGTGTTATTTTATATTTTATGCTCGAGTAGAAATAAAAAAATAATACGTTGATAATAACTAAAGGTCATTAACCCAGATATGCCTATTGTTCTTTTTGAAAGGACATTTTACAGGCGTATTTTTAAACGCGTCTACAGCCTCTATAAGCCTCCGGATCACATATGGCCTTGCCAGTCTCATTTCAGAATATTCCAAGGCAAGTGTTTTAAGAGCCAGTGCATTTATTTTGACTGTGTTTAGGTAAAATATTTTCATTTAAAGATTGTGGTTTTTAAAAAATGTCTCAGCCTATTGATTTGAGACCAGTGGAGGTAAGTAATACCTGCTAAATTGAATTGTTATATGTGTTTTTATTAGGTAAAAAGTTCACAGTTTTAATTTAATTTGAAAAATTGAGGTTATGATGTTAAAAACTTGTTGATTCGGTCCAATGTTTTTTACTGTTCTTTTAAAAGCACAGTAGCATTAGAGGTATTTTTATTTCAGGGGTCTCACGCTCAATGATCTTTTACGAAGTTTGGAAGAAGATGACTACTTATTATCTCCGGAAATAAATATTGCTTTGTTCCCTCCCATAAATTAAGTTGAATATTTAACAGACGAAGATTCTGGAGATGAGGAGTACATTAAACATAAACAACTTGTCCGGTTCTCAGCTCTTGGTACCAGCAGAGGTTACGACCAAAGATACATATGTTGATGAAGATGCAGGTAACGCCACTGCGGTTGGACTTAATTTGAATGCTTCCAGAAAAATTGTATCGGCAGACCATTGGTATGAAGAAGATGACATTCTTTTGAGTGTTTTCCAAGCGGTAAAGGAAATCTACAAATGGTGAGAAACAGATTTATCCTTGCCAGATATCAAGTGGCCAACAATGTATAAAGTTGAAAGTCAATTCCCATCGGCAACAGAATTATTTCCGCGATTTTTCAGTCAAGAAGTAATAGATGTGTTTGTTTTTTGGTCCAAAAACTATGCGACGAAAAAAATCGAACGGGAAATATAACACATGAGGAAATGTACGCATTTATTGGCATACTCCTGTTAAGTGGATATCTACCTGTGCCAAGAAGACGAATGTTCTGGGAACAACGAAAAGCCACGCAAAATATTTTATTAGCTGATGCTCTATCAAGAGATAGGTTTGAGTTCATTATGCAAAATCTTCATTGCTGTGACAATGACCAATTAGACCCATCGGATAAATTTCCTAAAGTTTTTTTTATTTGACATTTTTTTTTATTTTGCCCATTATTTGACAAGCTGAATAAGACATTTCAAGAATATGCTCCTTATTGGGAGTAACATAGTGTTGATTCCATATTTTGGAAAACATGAATGTAAACAGTTTATTAGGGGAAAGCCAATAAGATATGGTTACAAAATCAGGATGGGTGCGACCAGCACTGGATATGCCCTTTGGATCGAACCGTACCAGGGAGCAAAATTGACTTGATTTGATAATAACTGAAATACCTACCCCAATGTAGAAATATTTTTCACAGTTTTTTTTTATAATATGATGTATTTTAAAATATGATTTATTTTAAAACATGATTTTTTTAAAACATTTTTATAATGGTCTGTATGCCTACTGTCCTTTTTAAAAGAACGGACCTTTTTTCTAAAAAATCAATGTGCATGTCTTTTTTTTTAGATTTTTCTCGTAATATAGAGCCTAAAATTAAACATATTACAGTTTTTATGTAAATTTTTGAAAATCAAAAAAATCAGGCATATCTGGGTTAATGTCGCGTCAACATTTGACAGAAAAATTTCAGTGCAATTTCACCTAGGGTACCCAGCAGGACGAAAATTTTTGGAAATGTTTATCATTGCCACGGTAACTATTAAAAATTAGAGCATCCGATTAGTTTGAATATATAGATGTAGAATTTTCGGGGTTCTTCACGATTGTTTGAAAACATCGCAATTTTACATTTTTTAGCGATATCTTCTCACACAATCGACATAACATCTTCAGCTCGGGCTCATTAGACGCAGAATTTCACAAGCTGTAATCCTATCAGAAGCAAAAAAAAAAAACAGTACTGTAGTTACTATCAGAATTTAAGCAACCTTCAAAAAGTAGGTGTATGATTGTTGCGTTGTTGACTATATATCAAATAATATATTTTTGAAATTCTTAAAACACCCTTTTCCAGCTATGGTTTCCAGTCGTGGGTCACATTTCCCAATCCGTTTTTCCCAATTGCCATAATTCCCAATCATTATTTTTCCCAAAAACTTTATTTCTCAGTAATTCTTTTTCCCAAATGCTCTACTTCCCAATTGCTTTATTTTCCATTATTTTTTCCTCCCATTATTCAATTTTCCTTTTAAAACACTGTAGGAGTTTTGTTATGGAAGACGGGAGCGATTATATCAAAATGTCATGCAAGTACCTAATGCAATAATACACGGTGGAGACTTTAACTGGAATATATTCGCTAGCGGTGTAGTGAATGATTTTTCAAAAAAATTCCCGAGACACGTCAACTTTTAAATGTATTTACCTATATTTTGCAAGTAATATGAAAAATATAGCCCTTCAGGGGTGGCTGAAACCACCCTCGACATGATTTTTTCAAATGCAACCCTATGGCTTGTGACCCCTCATTGTAAAGCTGGTGGAAAGAGGAGGAATCCAACTCAGTGATCAAATTTTAATTTTTAGTATGTTTGTAGGGTTGCATACAATTAAAACAATTTAAAAATTAAATTTATTTTCAACGTAACAATTGTTCAAAATGTGCACCATTCACCTGTTGGAAGCATCCCAGTATGTGGTAGGTTTCGTCCCTTACATTATGCAACATTTGCGGTGTTATTTTTCCGATTTCCTCTCTTATCCTTTCCTGCAGATCTGCTATGTTGTTGGGTTTCTGAATGTAAACCCTACTTTTAAGATGTCCCCACAAAAAGAAATCCAGTGGTGTATGATCTGGAGATCTTGCTGGCCACTCAATATTACCTCGCCTCCCAATCCACCTACCGGGAAAAATTCTGTCCAGATACTGACGAACAATGGCAACATAGTGTGGTGGGGCCCCATCTTGCTGAAACCATAACCTCTCGTCGGTCAAGTTAGGGTTTAAGGGGTTTGGAAATAAATGACATAGCACTGGCATTAGTTCGTGCTGGAGTAAACGCAAGTATCTTGCTCCATTAAGAGTGTCATCAAAGAAAAATGGTCCTACTATTCTATCTTGTATTATTCCGGCCCACACATTAGTTTTCTGTGGGCGCTGAGTATGAAGTTCCCTCATCCAATGGGGGTTCTCTTCAGCCCAGTAACGACAATTTTGGCGATTTGCGTGCCCATTTAATGTAAAAGTAGCCTCGTCAGAGAAAACTATCCACTCTAAAGATAACTGGTTTTGATCAATACAAGTCATCAATAAATCGCAAAATTCCACTCGTCGATCTGGAGCATCTTCAAGTAGCTCTTGAACAGCTTGCATTTTATATGGGCGTTTTTTCTCATATTTAAATATTTTTAAAACTGTTTTGTAATTAAGATTACTATCACGGGCCAGTTGACGGGCTGGAGTGATTGTATTTTCTTCTAGAGCAAGCATCAAATTCAACTTCGTGTCGTCATCAACAATAGCCTGCCTCTTACTCGGTACTTTCCTGACATGACCCATCTCTCGATATTGTGCCTCAATTTTACTAATGGTACCTTGATTTAGTGGTGGCAAGTCAGGATGCGTTTCTCGAAACAAGCGAACAACTTCGCATTGAGTTCGCGCCCTATCACCATATCCAATCATCATCAAAATTTCGATTTTTAGTGATTCAGTTAAATAAGACATTTTCACCAATTTGAAATAACACTTCGTTTCAAACTCTGAATACAGCATACAAACTAAATTACTCTTTGCGGCCGTGTAAAAACACTAGCAAAAAATAACAAATATCAGTTGTGACAAAAAATTGCTTGGAATTTTTTGTGGGGACATATGAAAAGTAAGGTTTACATTCCAAAACTAAACAACACACATTTTGAGTACGAAATTGTTGCGTTAAAAATAAATTAAACTATAAAATTACGTTTTAATTGTATGCAACCCTACAAACATACTAAAAATTAAAATTTGATCAGTGCGTTGGATTCCTCTTTCCACCAGCTTTACAATGAGGGGTCACAAGCCATAGGGTTGTATTTGAAAAAATCATGTCGATGGTGGTTTCAGCCACCCCTGAAGGGCTATATTTTTCACATTACTTGCAAAATGTAGGTAAATACATTTAAAAGTTGACGTGTCTCGGGAATTTTTTGAAAAATCATTCACCACCCCGCTAGCGAATATATTCCAGTTAAAGTCTCCAAACTTACCTTATATGCTTATATGATCCTTATGGTTACTAGCCATAATTATATCATTAATTTTTATACATATCTCCGGAGATACATGTCGTACCCCCAATTCAATACTGCCATAACTGCAAATATGAAAAGATTGCAGTTATGGCAGTATTGAATTGGGAGTGCGATATGTATCGCACACGATTAATACGGGATTTACTTATGTGCGCAACATATCCCCGGCGTCCTGTACTGAAGTCTCAGCTTGCATACGACTTAACTGCACAGTCTGCAGCTAGAATTGCCACCTCAGAGAGACCGCTGACCCGGAGTTTGGTGTCCGCTGTAATTAGGCCAGGCCCGTTGTCAAAAATACCTCGTTTTTTTACCAAAATTAGTAGCAGCACGAAAATATACATAAAAAACCGGAAAAACTCCGTAGAATTGAATAAACTACTTTTCCACAGCTGAATTTTGCAAAAACCTTTTTTTGCCTTAAAAAAAAAAAGTATGCGTCCTACAAAAAAAAGTATCAAATGAAAGTTGTAGAACTTATTAAAACAAATAATATAAGCCTAATCCGACTTTAATAAATAAGTAAATGACTTTTTTTATTGCAAAAAAAAAAAAAGAACAGCCAAAAATAGCGACTTTTTCAATTGCTTATATCTTTGAAAACATTATATTTTTTCATGAAACTTGGGGAATGTATAGTCCTCGATAAGTAGAATAAGCTGATATTTTGAACATTGCAAAATTCCGGATAGTTTTTGCAAAAAAATGCTTTTTTTAAAACTCTAATAATTCATACACAAATGCAGTTAGAGAGTTCAGTTAGGGCTTAAAGGTTAGGGTTTTCCGCCCGTTCTTTTGACACCTAGTTCGGCGGTCCACGCGCCCCATTAAGCGCGGGGCGAACGTTCGAAAAGTGGCGAAAAGTGACGTTCGCCGGGCGGTTTGACAGTAGTCGCGGGTGACAGCGTAACATTGGCGATGATATTATCGAAACCGGGTGTCCCAACCCGGAATTTCGTCTCGCGTGGCGGAAAACGATATTTTTGATACGACAAGTAGAAAGGGCAGCGACCCTTCGAAAAATTCGGAAAAATACCGAGAATTAGACGCCGTCTAAAAAAACCGGATCGGAACCGGTTTTGCGGTTTGGCTCACCACCATAAAACGTCTTGCATCTCTATGTATTTTTCGGTAAAAAAAATGGCGATTTTTGCGCTGTTATTTTAGCGTATTAACAAACATATTACGATTCGCGCTTTATTTGTACACGAAAGTACAAGTCTTTAAGAAAATTTTAAGCCCTAACTGAACTCTCTAAGTGCATTTGTGTATGAATTATTGGAGATTAAAAAAAAGCATTCTTTGCGAAAAATCCGATTTTTGCAAAAACTATCCGGAATTTTGCAATATTCAAAATATCAGCTTATTCTACTTATCGAGGACTATACATTCCCCAAGTTTCATGAAAAAATATTATATGTTTTTCAAAGATATAAGCATTGAACATTATTGAAGAAATCGCGGTTTTTTGCTGTATTTTTTGCAATTAATTTTTTTTTTGTACGACGCATACTTTTTTTAAACGAAAAAAAGGGTTTCTGGCCAACTTTGGACGCCATTTTGAATATGACGCGGCGAAATTCAGCTGTGGAAAAAGTTTATTCAATTCTACGGAATTTTTCCGATTTTCTATGTATATTTTTGTGCTGTTATTAATTTTATTGGGCAATACTTTAATAAGGTATTGGGCTTGGCCTAAAAGCAGCGCGCAATATTCGAAGAAGGCGATTTTTGTGCCGAATTGCTGACCAAGGTCAAAGCTGACCCGGGGAATAACGTAAGGAACCCGGAGCCCGGAAATACTTCGTGGAAACCCGGAGTCTCCGGGTCATTTTCATGGAGGTGGCAACTCTATCTGCAGCGGAGCCTATTTAGTTGAAAGAAGGGAGAATTTAGTTGGAAGAGAGAAGAGAAAACCATGTACTGGATGGTGAAGTTATTTCTTTCGGGTTTTTGCCACGGTCGTCTAAATTGACTTGACGTTTCGCTGATCATTGATTGTCAGCTTCTTCAGAAGGTTTCTAAAGACTTTAGAAACCTTCTTTCTTTAGCCTTTAGTCTTTAGAAACCTTCTGAAGAAGCTGACAGCATGATCAGCGAAACGTCAAGTCAATTTAGACGACCGCGGCAAAACCCGGAAGAAATACCTTCACCATTGGACAACAGCCGTAAAAGCCTGCATTCTACATGTACTGGATGTTATCAGAAATTACGGCCAACCATGTCGAACCGGGAAGTACACAAAAAAGTCTGACGTATTGCAAAGCTATTGTGACGAATGTCCAAACAGCCGGGATATTTCCTTCAGTGTTTCAATGAAAAACATGATTAAAATATTTTTAGTTTGGCTTCTATATATTGCTTATTTGATTTCATTTTCCTTTTTATACAATATTTTCTTTTCCATATAAATTTCAATGTGAAACTTGAATTTTATTGTTAAATATTTGAACACATCAGTGTGCGGTTCTAGTCTCCGGAGATATGTACGACGTGAATCTAATATCAATTTTGTTGTCCTCTAAAATATTCCTGCTTAACAATCATGAAGTTCTTCAATACATCTTACAGAGATGGCTTTAAAGTAAACACGCACTAGTTAAGGCTCATTTACCGTACCCCGGCGATATGTACCGCAGTCAACGCCAACGTACGAATTTTCAGCCCGCAGTCAACGTGTTAATCAAAAAATTATATTTTCTCGGTTTAAATTATATAAGTCTGAAAATAGACAACGGATTGACGAGAGGATTTTTAATATAGTGTCAAAATATGATAACTAGAAGAAGGAAGACAAAATATTGGACTACCTCAAGGCCATAGGATTGAATATACAGGGTTTGTCCGGAAAGTAATGTCAGTGAATTTTTTTCCCGAGACTGTACGCCCCAGCCCGCGCTTTACATGCTGGGATTGTGGTGGGGGGGATCTGGCAACAAGATCCAACAAGCGTCAGTTGGCAGTTAGCGGTCACATCACTCGTTCTTTGAGAGTCGTTACAGTGACCCGGTGCAAGAAAAAATGCAACGTTCGCTTGAGCGACGGATGGCGATCAAGTTTTGTGTGAACTGGAGAAGAGTGCTGCGGAAACCATTCCAATGTTGAAGAATGCTTTCGGCGTTGATTTTCTTTCGGACAGGCAAATTTTCCGGTGGCACAAGGCCTTCGCAGAAGGTCGGGAAGATGTCAACGACGAGAACCGCGCTGGACGGCCATCAACCTCCAGTTCCGATGACAATGTGAAACGTGTGCGTGACTTGTTGAACACTGACCGTCGTCTAAGTGTCCGTTTAATTTCCGAAGCATTAGACATTACGAAAACCATTGTTCACGAAATTGTGTCGGAGTCTTTAGGAATGAGGAAGGTGTGCGTGAAGCTCGTGCCAAAAGTGCTAACGGACGATCAAAAAGCGAGGCGCGTCGAAACCTGCCAAGAACTTTTGGACACCTGCGAAGACAACCCCGCTTTCCTTGATTACCGGGGAAGAAAGTTGGGTCTTTGAATACGATCCGGATACGAAGAGGCAAAGTGCGGAATGTCACACGTCGAACTCAAGATCAAGACAATGCTGATTGTCTTTTTTGATTGCCGGGGATTGGTCCATCATGAGTTCGTTCCTCAGGGGACAACCGTAACCAGAAAGTTTTACGTCGAGGTGCTGAAGCGGCTGAAACGCAGGGTGAATCGCGTCCGCCCAGACATCTCAAAATCCTGGAAGCTTCACCACGACAATGCGCCTTCGCACACCTGCTTCCTCGTGGCCGATTACCTCGTCAAGACAGGCATCACCGTTGTTCCCCAGCCTCCCTACAGCCCCGATGTGGCCCACCCAGACTTTTTTCTGTTTCCGCGCCTCAAAACCCCAATGAAAGGACAGCATTTTGGGTCGGTGAAAAACATTCAGAAGGCTTGCACCGACGCTTTAAAGGCGATTCCGGAAAACCACTACCGTGCGGCTTTTGATGCGTGGAAGACCCGCTGGAACCGATGTGTGGACGCAGAAGGAATGTATTTTGAGAGTTTCTAAAGATTTGTACACATAGAACCAACAAAAACCATTTTTCAAAGCTCACTGACATTACTTTCCGGACAAACCCTGTACATTACTAACTCGCGAAATTTTGTAGAACAGCAATGTGTAGAAAATTGTAAAATATAAAAATTTTCTAGAAAATTAGTCATTGGAAAAATTAGTCATTGGGAAAAACTGTCTTTGGGTAAAATAGTCCTTGGGAATTTCGGCTTGGGAAATATAGATTGGGAAATTCAAATTGGGAAATGTGTACCTCATTCATGGTTTCCATAAAAAATGTAGGTTTACCACTGAATTCTATATAAAAAAATCTATGAGATACTATTGTAGCAATTTCAAAATAACTCAAATTGTGGCCAATATAGAGATAGATAGGAATAACTGCTGTAACTAGAAGTGGTATCAAAAATATAATTAGCTGTGAATTTTCCTCAAAAAAAGTAGACAATGTTAGCGAAAACGGCATCTCTATCTCCTGTGATAACCGAGACGCCATACAAAAACGTCGAAAAATGGGACATACATACTGAACTGAACCTGTACATACGTATGTATACTGAAAGAATTAACTAGCTGTGATGAAGGTAACACAGCCACAAAACAATCTCCAATACACCACGAATTCAGATCGAACTCCATCTGTGTTGCAAAATATTTTATTGAAATATTGTTGTATATGTCGTTCATGTTTGAATGATTCATTTACAAGGATATTAAACAAAACTTTGATACAATCGTTCGTAATATACCCAGTATTGTGTCAGATTTGAACGAACGGTTTGTTCTTGACGGATTAATAAAGGGCGAGTCAAACTTTTTCAATAGGAGCGTATGTTCGACACGTTTATTATGGCTAAAGGAATAGGGACCATTATTCGCAGTACAATAGGACTTCTGGCACAAAAGTCGGTTCCACAAATTCATCAAAATCCGCAGCAGGAGATTTCAGCCTATTATCCCCCCTAATTGCTTAATATTATTGAAGGTTGTCGTCTCAATTTTAAGAAGCGGAATATCTGGTTTAAATTTAATGAAAACTATTTGGGGCAGGTATGTAAGTCGCAGTAAGCATTGTTTTGGTAGGTATAGATATCTAGTGATAAAAATAATTTATGGATTCCACTATGGGGCCAAACCGAAAAAACCCGGATGAAAGTCCAAAAAATGCAAGTTTTTAATGGGGATTTTTCGACATAGGATTGGCTACAGTAGTCCCTAGTGAAATCGAATTCACTCATAATAGGCCCCTCAACTCGACTACAGCAGTGCAGATGTCAGTTGAGACGTAGCGTTCGTGCGACCAGTCAGTGTTGAGTGTAGAAGAGAAAAGGAGACGAGGGTGTTTGAATAAGTAAGAATTTTTTGGAAATATCAATTCCATTCAAATAAAATGGAATCAACTCCTATAAGAAAGTAAAATATTATATTTATAAAATTGTATTGTATTAAGCAAAAAATTACGAGGAGAATAGCGCATGTGATTTTCAATATACAAAATAGATAAAATTGGTGGTTTCAAAGTAAAATAGTGAAATGTTACGCATTGTTAAGTCTTAAAAACTATTAGAGGTTGTAGATTAATGTATTACAAATGAAATATTCAAATTTTAGCTGCACATATCTGCCCGCCCAATTTTAATCGAATTTTTTGTGAAAAAAATGTATGCGTTGCGTGAATAACGCAGGTTGCTATAGTATACTAGTATAAAGTAAGAGTTACGATACTGCGTACATAAGTGGATATTAAATACATATTAAATGGTACATCTGTATGTCAAAGTTAGGCGAATTTACTTACGTACAACAATCCTGCCCCCCCCCTCCCCCTTCTTTGCACTTAGCGGAAATCTAGACGTTGCCAGATCTAACTGTAACTCTGCATAATAGGTCTTTATAAAGACCCTATATTTATAAAAATGCATTGATTTACGATCAATTAATATAAGCCAATTTCATTTTCATACCGTGTTGCGTATAATAAGGTTTGATGTTATCTTATTTCAACTTTATTGTGAAACAATTTTAAAATATCTAATAGGAATATTACGTTGATGACAACAGCGAAACAAGACAGAAACTACGTACGGTCAAAGTTCCGACGAGTCGAAACAGAGTCGGACTCAGGTCACTATTATTGCAAAGCGATAGTTCACAGAAACTACATCACATAACGTACTGTTAACACTAACTATTACACGACGGAGTGGTATTTAAGTATGAAAACTTAATGAAACTTAAAAAGGACTTCCCAACAAAAACTCATAAAATGTTTAATACAAAAAGTAATATTACTTTTTAACTAGCGTATGATCTCTTTTGCAAATTTTTTCGTCTCTGGTTAAACAGTTTCAGTTTCATTACAGCTGATTTTGTGTTCCTTAATGAATTTTACCTTTAATCTGACGAAATCTTAGTCTTACTTGTCTTAAAACAGGTATTATGGGAACATGTATTTGGAACAAGTACACCCTTAATACAGGAAGACATAATATATTAACGTAAAATTCTAGATACTGACGCTATTTCGAGATATCCAGAATTTTATGATAACAGGTATGATGTATTCATATTCCAAGGGCATACCTGTTCCAAATACCTGTTTATCAGATATAAAAAACTGGCAATGATTTTCCGTGAACTATCGTTTTGTAATAATGTGACCTGAGTCCGCCTCTGTTGCGTTCGCCGGAATTCTGACATAACCACCAAGTTAATGTTAGTATCATCTACGCTCTTGGTGGTATCATCTGTGTAGAGAAAGGAAAAACTACTGCGTAGGAACAAACGCTATTGTAGCCGTCAGATAACTAGTGTGAAACATAAAAATAAAAAAGAGGATATGCCTTTGATAACTCATTTTATGTTCGACTTACTTTTAATGCTAATTACCTGTGTACTGTGTAATGCTATGTACCAATGAATGTACTCGATATAATCAACCATTTCGTGAGTTCTGAAACAAATACGTTCCAGAGATTCCATTATCGCACAACGTCACTTTAAGTCGCACAACGTTACTTAACTATGCAACTGCACGCAGTGACTTCCTGAAGTGGATTAGAAGTGCATTAAAAATACACAGCTGTGATTATGTATTGAAGAGACCACAGACTGTAAAAAATACTTTATTCTAAATGTTGTAGTACGCGTACTGGAACCTCGAAAAAATTCACGCCCACTACTACTTTACTACCTAGTAAAAGACAGTAACGGCAACAAAATTACGAGGGTGGTGTTAGACACCCTCGAACAATCTGAACTGTCAACAAATCAGGTGGTGATGTTTATGACCGATGGTGCCCCCACAATGGTCTTAGTAGGCCGCTTACTGTCAGAACGAGGTTTTAGCATGTTACGTGCAAAATGGATGCTTTACGTATGTACCAGAAACGAATAAACAATGTTTTCCCAACGTCGACGCAATTACAAAAAAGTGTTCTTAAAATCATCTAAATGTCCTCGAGTTTCACAGCAATTGTCGTTGGTTCACAGCAATTGGTGGAACCAGATTCCCGAACCACCACAGCCGATTCTTACTCATTGTAGCTCAATCAACGGGAGGAAACCGGTCACTAATTGTTATCAGCAAACAAAAAATATGGTCGTATAGAGAAAAGAATTCTAAGAAAGATAGCGTTTTTTGCGACTCGACTTTTAATGGCGAACATAACCAAAAAAATTCGCAAAAGTCAAAAAAACGGTTTATTTTTTATTTTTTTTAACGGTTTATTTAAGTCCTACACAAGAAAGTTAAATTAGAAAGTTGTAGGTCTTAAAAATGCGCGTCGAATGAGATGTGAACGAAAAAAATCGGTTCATAAACATTTGAGAGAAATTTAAAAAAACGTCAAAATTCGCGTTTTCGTATTTTTGCTGTATAAATTCCAATTTTGTTTGAACAGACTTCTTGTTAACTAGAAATACAGCCCAAGACAAGCGGAAAATGTCCATTTTTTTTCAAAAATTCAAAAAAAATATTTATTTTTTTCGAGTTATAACGATTTAAAAAAAAAGACGTTTTCAAAAATCAGCTTTTACAGAGGCAAAAAATACAGAAACGATTGTGGGCTCATTTTATTCGCGAAGACTTGTACTTTCATGCTATTAAAAAACCAAATCGCTTTTATTTAATTTTTTTCATAAAAATGCGTTGTAAAATCATTTTTTCGAACCGGTTTTTCGAATAACTTTTTTTAATTTTGGTTTTACATTTTTGGCCGTTACATATTTGAAAACTGGCATTCAAAGCACGCATTTAAAAAAAATGAAGGTCCTACGACCTCAGAGAGCCGAGATAATTTTTTTTAAGGTGGGGAAAAGATAATTTTGCGAGCGCAATCGATATGAAATCGTGTTTAGTTTTCGAATGCGCCCAAGCGGAGTGTTCATCGACTCTGTCGCCGTATGTTGGCTAGCGCGTGCCGTACCCAACGCTGTTCTTTCGCAAACCATTATGTCAACTTAATTTATGCGAAATGATTTGAAATATTTTTTTTTAGAAAGTAAAAGTTTGAGATCTACTTCGTGTAAAAATGAAGTCAATCGGACGTATACACAGCTGTCAGGAATTAAAAAAAAATGATCTCGGCTCCCTGAGGTCGTAGGACGTTATTTTTTTTTAAATGCGTGTATTCAATGGCAGTTTTCACATTTGCAATGGCCAAAAATGTAAAATCAAAATTAAAATAGTTATTCGAAAAAAACCGGTTCGAAAAAAATGATACAATTTTACAACGCATTTTTTATGCAAAAATTAAATAAAAGCGATTTGTTTTTAATAGCATGAAAGTACAAGTCTTGGCGAATAAAATGAGCCCACTATCGTTTCTGTACGATCATTTTTGCCTCTGTAAAAGCTGATTTTGGAAAACGTTTTTTTATAAAATCGTTATAACTCGAAAAAATAAAACTTTTTTGAATTTTTGAAAAGAGGGTCATTTTCCACTTGGCTGTATTTCTAGTTAACAAGAAGTCTGTTCAAACAAAATTGCAATTTATACAGCAAAAATACGAAAACGCGAATTTTGACGTTTTTTTAAATTTCTCTCGAATGTTTATGAACCGATTTTTTTCGTTCACATCTCATTCGACGCGAATTTTTAAGACCTACAACTTTCTAATTTAACTTTCTTGTGTAGGACTTGAAGCTTTTTTTTTTATTTGCAAAAAACCGTTTTTTTTTACCTTTGCGAATTTTTTTGGTTATGTTCGCCATTAAAACTCGAGTCGCAAAAAACGCTATCTTTCTTAGAATTTTTTTCTCTATACGACCATATTTTTTGTTTGCTGATAACAATTAGTGACCAATTTACATGGGGGCTTTCGCTCGTTGATTGGACTATTGGGCAACATGGTTGAAAGCCGTTTTTTATTATGCCGAACATTTCCAGCAAATAAAAGCTGTTATTTTACAATTCAATCCTGCCGAAGCTGCATCTACTATGAACAGCCAGATCAAATTCCAAGATATTCCGTTGACACAACCTTAAAAACTATTCATAGTAACTATAAAGGTTTGTATGACGCCAAACAAAAAATACAGCTGATGTCGAAAGGTAGTTCCCAACATATAAACATACACGGTGGAGACTTTAACTGGAATATATTCGCTAGCGGGGTGGTGAATGATTTTTCAAAAACTTCCCGAGACACGTCAACTTTTAAATGTATTTACCTACATTTTGCAAGTAATGTGAAAAATATAGCCCTTCAGGGGTGGCTGAAACCACCCTCGACATGATTTTTTTCAAATGCAACCCTATGGCTTGTGACCCCTCATTGTAAAGCTGGTGGAAAGAGAAATCCAACGCACTGATCAAATTTTAATTTTTAGTATGTTTGTAGGGTTGCATACAATTAAAGCGTAATTTTATAGTTTAATTTATTTTTAACGCAACAATTTCGTACTCAAAATGTGTGTCGCTTAGTTTTGGAATGTAAACCTTACTTTTCATATGTCCCCACAAAAAATGCCAAGCAATTTTTTGCCACAACTGATATTTGTTATTTTTTTGCTAGTGTTTTTACACGGCCGCAAAGAGTAATTTAGTTTGTATGATGTATTCAGAGTTTGAAATGAGGTGTTATTTTAAATTGGTGAAAATGTCTTATTTAACTGAATCCCTAAAAATCGAAATTTTGATGATGATTGGATATGGTCATAGGGCGCGAACTCAATGCGAAGTTGTTCGCTTGTTTCGAGAAACGCATCCTGACTTGCCACCACTAAATCAAGGTACCATTAGTAAAATTGAGGCACAATATCGAGAGATGGGTCATGTCAGGAAAGTACCGAGTAAGAGGCAGGCTGTTGTTGATGACGACACGAAGTTGAATTTGTTGCTTGCTCTAGAAGAAAATCCAATCACTCCAGCCCGTCAACTGGCCCGTGGTAGTAATCTTAATCACAAAACAGTTTTAAAAATACTCAAATATGAGAAAAAACGCCCATATAAAATGCAAGCTGTTCAAGAGCTACTTGAAGATGATCCAGATCGACGAGTGGAATTTTGCGATTTATTGATGACTTGTATTGATCAAAACCAGTTATCTTTAGAGTGGATAGTTTTTCTCTGACGAGGCTACTTTTACATTAAATGGGCACGTAAATAGCCAAAATTGTCGTTACTGGGCTGAAGAGAACCCCCATTGGATGAGGAAACTTCATACTCAGCGCCCACAGAAAACTAATGTGTGGGCCGGAATAATACAAGATAGAATTGTAGGACCATTTTTCTTTGATGACACTCTTAATGGAGCAAGATACTTGCGTTTACTCCAGCACGAACTAATGCCAGTGCTATGTCATTTATTTCCAAACCCCTTAAACCCTAACTTGACCGACGAGAGGTTATGGCTTCAGCAAGATGGGGCCCCACCACACTATGCTGCCATTGTTCGTCAGTATCTGGACAGAATTTTTCAAGATAGGTGGATTGGGAGGCGAGGTAATATTGAGTGGCCAGCAAGATCTCCAGATCTTACACCACTGGATTTCTTTTTGTGGGGACATCTTAAAAGTAGGGTTTACATTCAGAAACCCAACAACATAGCAGATCCGCAGGAAAGGATAGGAGAGGAAATCGGAAAAATAACACCGCAAATGTTGCACAATGTAAGGGACGAAACCTCCCACAGACTGGGATGCTGCCAACAAGTGAATGGTGCACATTTTGAACAATTGTTACGTTGAAAATAAATTTAATTTTTAAATTGTTTTAATTGTATGCAACCCTACAAACATACTAAAAATTAAAATTTGATCAGTGCGTTGGATTCCTCTTTCCACCAGCTTTACAATGAGGGGTCACAAGCCATAGGGTTGCATTTGAAAAAATCATGTCGAGGGTGGTTTCAGCCACCCCTGAAGAGCTATATTTTTCATATTACTTGCAAAATGTAGGTAAATACATTTAAAAGTTGACGTGTCTCGGGAATTTTTTTGAAAAATTATTCACCACCCCGCTAACGAATATATTCCAGTTAAAGTATCCACCGTGTATATTTTCACCACAGCGAACAAGACTCTCGGAGAAAACTAGAGGTAGAAACTGATCTCATACTACAAAGTTTTTACGAATCTTCTCCTGTTCGTGATGGTACTGTTAATTAAGCTACGTCGTCAAGTTAATTAAGAGGGTAAATTTTACATACATATTTTGTTATAAAGTGTAAATTTATTACTTTTGTTACTTTATTGCTTACAGTTACTTTCTTGTATTACATGTATTATATTATGATGAGTTCGCTACGGCACATTTCGTCAAACCCTACTTATAATTAGAGGCCGGTGACGCGATTGCTGTGAGGTCGAAGACAGGGTAGGCTTGAAGGTGATATACAACTATTCCTATACAAAATATTGTGTTGTCATCTGGTACATTTAGGAAAGATGAAATAGTAGCTTACGTGGTTAACTTCTGTTTGGAGATGACTGGAGGCAATATAAAGATGCACCTAGAAGCCGTATAATTTTTGAGCGACAAAAAGCTGTATTACGCAGCGTATGAATAATTCAAAATAACATTAACTGCTTAGTAACTCGTAAATAATATTGTTAAAATTAATTCAGTTAGACATATAGCCCATCTTTCCATTGTATAGACATCCAAACAAAAACGTCATCAACTCTGGCTATGAACGAGAGAGATAGAAATAGCGGTCATGTCTAAGCTTTTCGGTTATGTCAAACTTTTTGACAAGTGCCTGTCACAATTTGTAAAATAAACAATAGCTGTCATATGATGTGACAGTTTTGACAAGGAAATAAGGTTATAAATTCGAATAAGAATAGAAATACGTCTTTTTTTCTTGGCCAACTTTGATGACGTTTTTTTTTTGGATGCCTCTATATTACTTTGTCTATGGATAAGAATGACTATGGATAAGAACATAGTTTTTCCCTGTATTTTTTGACGCTGAATCCAAATCCGGTGTCCGTTTAATAATTATCCGGTGCACGTCAGGATCAAGGTCATTTAAAGGTCAAATCGCGAAATAAAGGCTTAAAAGGGAATAAACCCATATATCTTTATGTTTCTGGGATCGCTGAATTAGAATCTGCTGTTATTCTTACCGTATCACGTGACTTCGAGTTGCACTCCAAGGTGAAATCACTAAAACACGCATTAATGAGGCAAAAGTTTGTATCCTTATGTTTTTGAAGTGGTTGAATCCAAATCTGAAACCCATGATAGAATACCGTAAATGGTCTCATTTTCATCATGTACCTTAGGCTGTATTAGGGAAATGTGGTTAAGGATTTTCGGTTTAGTGAATGTATTGCTATTATTTGTTAAGGTAAAAGATATGTAAGTCCGTGTATCCATGTACATTAGATGAGTTGATACCAATTCTCGTAGCCACCTTACTGAATATCGTCTAACTACATAGTAATCATCTTACTGAAAATCAGTGAGTGAATCATTGAATAAACGTGTTTAGATTCCTTCAACCAGACACACACTTTTGCGTGTGTGCGCTAATGCACGCGTGGGTATAAAAGCGTGTATGCGTGAGTGTGTACTTGCGTGCGTATATAACTGTATGTGTGCGTGAATGTGTGCATGTGCGTGCATATAGAATGCCTGCTGCCCCGGAGGATGCTGGAGATGGTGACCACTGCCTCAATTGAGGATGTGTAGAATGATCCATTTTCCGATTCTCTGAAGTAACGAAGTCAACGAAGGCGCACTGCCCTGCAGGGGGCGTTAGGGTGTGAGAATGATGCCGTAGTGTGTCCGACGACGAGTTGCCTTTGTCCTCGTCAAAGTCGGAAAACCCTCATACTTAGACCTAGGGAGGTATGAGGGTTATCACCCCTAGGACGGTGGACTCGCCTGCGATCGGAACAGGATCCCTAACGTGCGGGTTTCTTTATATGGAGACATCCAAAAAAAAAACGTCAATAAAGTCGGCCGAGAAAGAAAAGACGTATTTCTATTCTTGATCGAATTTATAACCTCATTTACTTGTCAAGACTGTCACATCATATGACAGCCATTGTTTATTTTACAAATTGTGACAGTCGCTTGTCAAAATTTTGACATAACCGAAAAGCTTAGACATGACCGCTATTTCCATCTCTCTCGTTCATAGCCAGAGTTGATGACGTTTTTTTTGGATGTCTCTATATATCCATGGCTTCTCCTCTTTTAAGCATTTATTTCGCTATTTGACCTTAAAATGATCTTGATCCTAACGTACTACGGTTAAACGGGCACCGGATGTGAATTCAGCGACCCAATAAACATAAAGATATATGGGTTTATTCTCTTTTAAGCCTTTATTTCGCTATTTGACCTTGAAATGACCTTGACCCTGACGTGCCACGGTTAAACGGACACCGGATTTGGATTCAGCGTCAAAAAATACAGGGAAAAAATTTTTTTGTGGGCCTGTGTAATAGATTCCAGGAGTCATCAAAAAAAAAAAAAAAAAAAAACGTCATCACATCTGGTTATGAACGAGAGATATAGAAATACCGATTATTGTGAACCTCGAAACTAAACATTATTGTTGTGAAACTTTTACCAAATGACTGTCACAACTATAAAATAAATAATGGCTGTCACATAATGTAACAGCCTCGAAAATTAAATAAGATTAAAAAAAGATCAAAAATAGAAATACGTCTTTTTTGGTCGGCCAACTTTGATTTGACGTATTTTTTTTAGTATCAGTTAACCTGCGCTGATCGATCCATCATTCGTGCGCATAAAACGTCGAATAAGTTTGTAAACATGAGTACAGACAGTTATTTTAAGTGACAGGCCCTAAAGCTTAACTCCTGAACATATGGAATAGTTATTGATCATTTATGGAAACTCAACTGGCAGTACGGACACGACTTCGCGAAACGCAAAACGTTTCGACATCCTAAAACACGGCCATTATGAAATACATATACCGGGTGACAACGAAATCGTCATACGAAGCGTCATTCAGTTGTATTTAAGGTTAAACATTTGAAAATTATGTGGCAGGGGTAAGTCATTGAGACGCACGTTTTTCTTGAAAAAAACATTTGAGTATCAATTCCGGTTTTTTCGGAAATGGATCCAAATGAAGAAATTTTTAGATTAAATTTTTTACACAGTTGGATAGAGTTTAAAATTCTCTTTTCAATGACATATCACAAGTTGCATTTATTTGAGGATGACGGAGTGAGAAAGTGTTCTTAAATTCAATATGGCGGCATTATGGCGTAACCGATGAAACCCAAAATTATGCCAAACAAACAGTTAAAACAAAATATATTTTGGGGTTTTGTATCGTTTTTTTTTGCTCAAATTAAAAGAAAAGATTTTCGCGAAATGGGGTACATTTTAAAAATATTTCGAAATGTCAATTTTTTCTTAACTTTTCTCGAAAGTTTGGATAGGGAGAGATTTATTAATTCTAAAATTAAAATGTGTTTAATGACGATAAGTTAAATTTCTTTTCAATGCTTGGGGTTTTATTTTATTTAATTTATTCAACTAGTTCAACTAGTAACACTGTGGAGACGGGACTTGGAAGGGCGGTAGGTTAACATGTAATGCAACTTCATTACAAGTTTGAACTTATTAGAGTCATGTGTTTGTTCTTTGTAACTGTTTTTGGAAACCGATTTTTTTCTAGTGCGTTTTAGAAATGAGTGACATTAATTTTGAGCAACGGTGTGTTATCGGTTTTTGCTTCAGACTTGGACACAGCGCGACGGATACTTTTGCAAAATTTCAACACGCCTACGGAGACAGTGTTTTTTCAAGAGCCCAGGTTTTTCGGTGGTTTAAGGCATTCTCAGAAGGAAGATAGTCCATTAATGATGAACCATGCAGCGGAAGGTCTTCATCTTCAAGAGCTGATGAAAATGTCAATAGAATACGGGATCTTGTGCGTTCAGTTCGTCAACTGACGACAAGAATCATCGGGGAAGAGGTAAATTTGGATCACACCACTGTTCATCAGATTTTGATTAATTAATTGGGTATGAGAAAAATCTGCGCAAAAATAGTTCCAAAAGACCTTTCACAGGGACAAAAAGACATCAGGAGAGAAAGATGTCTGGACTTTTTGGAATCGATTGAAAATGACCCCCATATTATGGATTGTGTGTTTTGAGACTTGGGTGTTTGAGGACGACCGGTAAACCAAGCGTCAAAACATGGAATGGCACACTTCGAGCTCTCCAAGTCCCAAAAAAGCAAGAATGAGCAAGTCGAAGATGAAATGCATGCTGATTTTCTTTTTTTATAGCCAGAGAATTATCCACAAAGAGTTTGTGCCTCCAGGTCCAACAGTAAATCAACACTTTTACAGAGAGGTTCTTGAAATTTTCGAAAAAGGGTCATGCGTGTGAGACCAAACGTCAAGAAAAACTGTATGTTGCATCACGACAATGCGCCTTGTCACAGCCATTAAAGTAAACGAGTTTTTAGCCGTTAAAAACATTCCAGTGGCTCCTCAGTCTCCTTAGTCGCTTGACTTGAGTCGTTGTGACTTTTTTCTCTTCCCGAAATTGAAAAATCACCTCAAGGGACGTCATTTTGGGACCATAGAAAACATTCAAACGGCTGTAACCGACCAGCTGAATGCTATTCCAGTATATGAGTTCCAGCACTGCTGATGAATGGAAGAACCGTATCCAGGGCTGTGTCTCTTCCCAAAGAAGTTATTCTGAAGGAGACAATACTGAAGTGAATTGGGGATTGGGAGTTTTATCTATTCTAATAAAAAAAAATATAATAAAAAAATAGTCTCGTTACTTAATTTACACACCTCGTAATGCCCAAACGTTGTAAGTTGTTCTATTGTATTTCTTATTTTGTCCCTTTCTTTTGGATAATTTTCGTATTCGGCAATATAAATACTGACCAATTAATCGTTTGGTCCATAACATATACATCAAATTCATTACAGACAACACTAACCATTTGTCGGATTAAAAAAAGAAAAGGTATACAAAAGTCTCAAGCAATTTTCGAAAAGAAATTTTTGTTCAGCCAAAAATTCTCTAAAACTAATTTTGAGAATTTTTGCAAATTTAACTATCTAACTTCAATTATAAGCGAGATTCGCATAGTGAGCAGCTAATTAGTCACAGTATATTATTTTTAGTTTAGAAAATAGTAAAAAACCTAAGATCTGTACGCCGTTATTGAGGAGGCATTATAGGCATAACAATTTAAACAAAAGCATTCTGCAAATACGAGTATATTCGTAGTTCATGGACATATCACCGTCGTCACCGGCACAATACAATACCATCGATTTAATGGAAATATATGAGAACACACCATCGGGGGAGGTATTATTGTACCAACGGGGATGTCGCCGAGACCGGGTTTCGCTGAAAATTAACCCCCAATGACACGACGCAAAAAAAGTTTCACTGTGGAAATGGATTGTCTCGAATGTTCAACTAATTACTCTAGAGTTGCAGGCGGCAATCATATCTTCAGATATTGTAAATATGCATACGTTATGTTAAATAGCTACTTTAATATACAGGGTGTTCCCCGGCCAGTGTAAGGAGGCTTCTTCCACATTGTAAATTAACTCCGTTATTGTAAATTAAAAAAAAAAGGTTCAAATAAAATTTGCCCAAAACGATGTCGTGCATATCTGTAAAATTCTATTCTAATCATACAGTGTGCTACATTTAATGTAAACGGTACACATCCTCGTAATTTTAAATGGAACATCCTGTATATTTGTACATTTTTTGGATACACCACTAAATTTTAGGATATCTTCCATGTTTAAAAGAAGCAAGTTGTCAAATTTTTTTACAGCACTTCTGACAACAATGAACACAGAACATAGTAAGAACGAAACACAGACGAAAATGACAATAATAATAAAAATAGACATAAAAATAAAACTACAGACTGGAAAATAATAGTAAAAAAAAACATTAACTAAAAAAGTCTGGGAACAAAAAAAATCCTAAAGGAAAAGTATCGCGGTAATGGAAAAATTTCCCCTGAGAGCGACAAATTTATGGATCGGCCCATTTGTTTGGGGGACCAAGTGGAGTTCAAATATAATAGGGTATCAACCCCCTCCTCCCCGTGCACTCATCCTGAGGAGGCGTCCAAAAGGTCGATCATATTTTGCCTTATAATTCAAAATAAATATCAAAATTCAATACGACCTTCAGTATATCAAAACTATTCGACTCCAGGCATTTTTTGGGAAGCGCCCCCCCCCCCCCACCACCCTTTTTCCACCTGATCCCCATTTTCAAAATTATCGATATGCATATCAAAATACAGGGTGTCGAGAAAACGAAAAAATGACCTCAACAAAAGTTGTTTGATTGAAAAAAACGAGCTTAATGGTCACCTTGACCTTGACCTCGACCTTGATGGTTTTTTTCGAGGTGAACTTGAAAAAGTCAAATAGAACCCCATATTTTTTGACCTCAGATTTTTACGGAGCACGAAATTCTACGTTCTGCTGTATATCCATGTCTTATATGAACATGACCTCTAGAGGTCATTTTTCGTTAAATATACAATTCCCAGGCTGTGCTGGACTAAAAACGTATTTCACCTCAAAATGACCTCTAGAGGTCATGTTCATATAAGACATGGATACATAGCTGAACGTAGAATTTCGCGCTCCGTAAGAATCTGGGGTCAAAAATATGGGGTTCTATTTGATTTTATCAAGTTGACCTTGAAAAACCAAGGTCAAGGTCAAGGTGACCATTGAGCTCGTTTTTTCAATCAAACAACTTTTGTTGAGGTCATTTTTTCGTTTTCTCGACACCCTGTATTTTGATATGCATATCGATAATTTTGAAAATGGGGGCAGGTGGAAAAAGTCTCCCAAAAAAATGCCTGAGTCGAATAGTTTTGGTATACTCAAACTCCTATTGAATTCTGATAAGCTTATTTTGAATTATAAGGCAACATATGATCGACCTTTTGGACGCCTCCTCAGGCTGAGTGTACGGGAGGAAGGGTTTGATACATATATATTTGAACTTCACTTGGTCCCCCGAACAAACGGCCTGATCCATAAATTTGTCGCTCTCAGGGGAAATTTTTCCATTACCGCGATCCTTTTCCTTTGTTGGTGACTTTTGAGTCAAGTTTCAAGTTTTGAGTTATTTTGGCAACAAAATTTTGGGAACCACGGTTATCACGCAATCCTAATGATTTTTTTTTATCTACGAACTTGGGGAACTTTTTAAACAAATCAATGCATGGGCCGAGTAGTTTGTTTATTCAGGTCCAATTTGCTTTTTTTTGTATTCTCTTTATGTCAATTTTTCGCTGAGATATCTTACTTTTAATGAAACAGGATCCTTTTGTTTTTGATCATCGATATGTCACCAACCAATGACCGCATAGGGAATATAATGGCAGTTTCAAGAACAGGAATAAAGCCCCCACAAGATCCCTTTTTTCACCCTCGATACTGATTTAAAGAAAAAAGTAACTTTTTTTCGTTTTTTTTGGTAAATGTACCATCTACTCAGATATATTGATGAGGATAGTAGTGTTTCCAGTTTTTTTTTACAGCTTAATGTTTCCCCAATAGCCCTGTATATTTTTAAATCAATCCATCGAACCGCTTTCTCAAACCGATTGATCAAAAGTTTACAAAAGGATTAAAGGATTATTGTTATATAAAGTGTATTGTTTCTGAACATTGTGTACTCTTCATGAAAAGGTTTTTTTTCCATTTTTCTTACAATTCAGCATTTGTTGCTTGTTAAATTGAGAGGTGAGGTGAAAAAAAGAGTTATTGCTGTCGAAAGATTGTGAGGCATAGGGTCGAGTATTGACTGCCCTCAACAACGCAAAACTTTTTGCAATAAAAATGATAGAGAAATTCGTGACGAATTGAGCTGTCCAAACCGCACGTCTCTGAATTTGTTGGTTTATATGCTATTTAGATATATTATATTTAGAGCGCTGTCATCGTGATATTTTATGTTTTATGTACATCTATAATAGATATATTAGATATATAGACATCCAAAAAAAACGTCATCAAAGTTGGCCCAGAAAAAAAAGACGTATTTCTATTCTTAATCGAATTTATAACCTTATTTACTTGTCAAGACTGTCACATCATATGACAGCCATTGTTTATTTTACAAATTGTGACAGTCACTTGTCAAAAGTTTGACATAACCGAAAAGCTTGGACATGACCGCTATTTCTATCTCTCTCGTTCATAGCCAGAGTTGATGACGTTTTTTTTGGATGTCTATATAAATGAATGATTCTCTGTATATCTCTTATGCCTTCCTAAACCGTTCATCCGATTGCGATGAAACTTTGGGGAATAGTTAGACGCATGCTCGCGAAGGTTTCTGTTAGTAAAACTATGTTCCGATAGATGGAGCGCGTCGTTTCACCGAGTGTGTGAATTTCATACGAATAGAAATACACAATGATCCAAAATAAATTGAATATTGTTGTAATGATATTACTATTTCTTTAAATTTAGTAAACGGCACAGCAAGGCGAGACAGGTATTGCTAGTTATTAATAAAGTCCGGAAAAGTAAGCTGTCACGCAGAGCCGGCACTATACAACTATATGATAATTAAGTATAAACCATATTTTTAAGCGTGTGTACCCTTTGGCCCTGTATACCCACGTCACTGTCCGTGCGTAGAATGAAACCCAGGACTCTGTAATACACTTTCTCCGTAAGACAGCGACATATTCCGATAGCGACCTGCCGGCGCGGCGGTGTAAACGGGTCGACCGCAGCATTGAAAACAACTCACGTCACTCGTGAATTCGTGTACGGTAGTTACATATTACCTATTCTATGTGGATTCCTTGCAATCGTCGATATATTTTTCGTGATCGTCGAGAGTGTAAACGACATTTAGATTCGAATATCTAATATTACAGAAGAATATCATGGGAAATCAGAAGCGTATCATGGGAAATATCAAAGAAGACATACGTAATAAATTTCTGTGGCGGACAGTGGACGAAACAACAGATTTTGCAATAATAAGGTCGTTAATGCCCCCGATATTGATAGGTAATAAAGGGATTTTGCAAAGAGCGGCTAAAAGTATAGAAATAATAGTAACACGTGTATTGTTCTCCGTAGATGTAAAAAATAATAATGTACTGATGTTAGTGACAATAAAAAAAACTGTTAGCAATACAAACAACTGTACGAAATTTGTGAAAATAATGTGCATGTTGTGTCGTCATCTGTCCGTGTAAACTATTTTGAATTTGCACCTTTAACTTCAGTAGATGTGGAATGATCATTTTTCTTCTACAACTAAATGTAGCCAAATCGCTCAAGCAATGAGGTCAGTCGGAATTTCTGAATGACAGAAGCAATAGGTATGTACATACATTATAAACACATAATATGCAAATTTAAATTCGCATAATATACGAAAAACACTATTAGTTTCAAATGAGCGTGTACCTTTCCAAAAAGCGTTTTTTACGTCATGGTGAATGAAATTTCAAAATTAAAGTATTGAACTAGACACAGTTACAATTTGAAGCCTTAATGTTTATAAATAAAGAAATGGTGAAATTATTAAAATAAATAATTATCTCGGCTTCTGCATACGCTAGAGCCACTTAAAAAAAAATTGTGTAGAAATACGAGCTACCAAGATATAAAAATCGCATGTCAATATTATTTACGAGATAATTGAAAAAAACGGAACCCCAAAATCGATACATTTTTCGGACGCCATTTTGATGGTCTTACAATGATAAATTATTATGCCCATTACAGTATCATAAAATATAGGTCTTTACGAAAAAAATGAGACCTATGACCTTTTTTGTCGACGGCAATAGGGTCAAATAGCATTAAACATTTAAGGTGTTTTTTATAAACAAGTGGAATTTCTCGTTAACGAATTAATATTTTTTGATGTCTTGACGATCATAAAAGACGCATTTCCCAAAAGTTTCAAACATGCAGAAGCTTTTTTTCGCAAAATGAAAAATAAATCAAAATTTTGGAAATTTCAGCGGTATTTTTTATATTCATTATTATTGCTAATATTTAAATAAATAATTGACCAAATCGAACTCGACAAGTCGCAAATTTACCGGATTTTCATTACCTACACACTAGAAACAATTCGATACCTCAAATGGTAATAGTCCCAGAGAAAATCAATTATATGTCCATTTTTAACGATTTTTGCACATTCCAACGTCAATTTGTCATCGTTTCTGACCTCCAAATTGGGATCAATTTCAGGACGATGTTCCTGAACTCCAAATGAACACACTAAACCATGTTAAAATCTGTCGTTAATTAGATCCAAATATAGACCTTTTTTTTCTAATTCCACTGGCCTATAAAACATAACATTGTGTTTGACGTGCGTTGTATTTGGCACAAATTTGCTCATGTGCGCTGAAATTTGTATGTGGGCGCCGTATTCAAATGGATACAAATAATTTAGAGACGAACAACGCATGCTGTCGTTGTGCTGTCGGTTTTCCAGTCAACATCAAAGAAATTCGCGTCACACAATAGTGTCGGAATTCTTCTGTAGTTTTGTTTCAGTTTACTACGTAAATACATATTGATCATGAATAGGGTTGGCCGATCGTGCTACAATATAGCGGCGCGCGGCAGGCGCGGGTAGGCCATTGGATTCAGTCGCTTCGCCCGACCGTCCGGTACATTCTAGCATTATTATTAGTATTGTCCAGGTGTTTATGTCGTCGCCGTCTTTATTACTTAATAATAAAACGTCACACTTACAAACGAATGACTAACTACCATTTGCCGACAAAATAAATAAATTCATCGGTGATTTCGAAGATTCGTTTTATGATGGCGCTACCGTCATGTGTAGATTCTGGAATAAAAAATTGCTGTAAAGGGAGAAACGCGATTGTAGCCGTCACGTAAATAGTGTGAAACATAAAAATAAAAAATAGGGTATGCGCTTGATACTCAGTTCATGTCCGACATAATTTTAATGTTAAGTGCCTATGATGTACCCCTGAATATACTCGATCAACAACCATTTTTTTTGTCTTTGGATTTTATGGGGACGAAATTCGCATATCGGCGTTCTTTCATCTGACCCTCGATACACTCACACTGTAACACCCATATCCTAAGAGAGTTGACAAGTCTGTTAGGCGGGACTCGAGTCCACTGACAAGAGGATCAGCAGATGGCTCAGATTGCCACCTCTGCTACCAACTACTACTAAGGCCCACCGCAGACGACCGACTATAGGTCACCTACAATTTTGTCTATATGAATGTACCATATACGTTTAAATGAGACAGACAACAAACTAAAAAGACGGCCCGACTAAAAAATTGGAACCTGTTCCATTTTTGCCACCGAACGAATATGCACTAATACGCAGTACTGCAAGCATTTTAGTGTAAATGTTAAATTAAACATATTTTTTGATTGCATAGATTCTTGTATGGTTCCATTTGAATTCAAATTTAATTTTTGAATAGAGGATGGATGGATTACCCAAGCGCTATGAATCCGCCATATTGAATTTTCAGATATGACCTCGGATTCGTGATCAGCGACCCCAAAAACCACCGCACACCAAATTTGTTGCAAATCAGTTGATTTTCAAAAAACACAGATTCATAATTTTTGAAGGCCTATAACTTCTCAGGGGTGCAACTTAGTATAAAGGTAAGTTGCGTTAAATCACCATATTTTAGGTTCCCCTACATGCCCCTACTCTGTGTCGGTTCTTATGCGAAACACCCTGTATAATAAAAAAGGCAACATTCTATTTAAATAAAGGAAGTTAATGTTGACTTTCGGTATAATCAGAAACACAGCCATCTTGAAAATATCTTGAAGTTCGCCATAGGCCTATTAGCCAAAGTCAATTATTTCTGCTAACTCAAATACAATTAATGAATGTTTTCAGTCAGTCACCCTGCATTAGTCTAATTATTAATTAATATTTCTATTAACTATTAAAATTAACCTTTATAAAGTTTTACAAATTACTTCAGAAAGTTCAGATTTCTCGTTACTATCTATTTTATCTTCTGAATTGTCTAAAAATATTACAATAATACAAAAACTTTTAGGCATTTATTTATCTTTAGGGATTTTGGGTCGCCAACTGTGCGAGAATGGTCCATCCTGGCATATTATAACTTTACTTAATGACCAGAGAAACTTTAAAGAGGCGTGAAGGCAGTGCTAAACACAGTTTTTTACCCTCTCATTATATTTATATAAGGAGAGGGTAAAAAATGTTGTTATAAGATTCAAGATAATCAAATGATGTGTGTAAACATACTGTACAGTTTCATATATTTCATACATTTCTTCAAACATGTTTCACCACATTTTGCGATTTACTTAGCAATCAGGTACCGTTTTTTAACTTTTACTAACAATAACAATAATGAGCAAATGTTTATTTGCTCACATGGTAGAATTTCAAAAAAAAAGCTTAATACAAACAGACGCAATAAAGCACACATAAGTAACTGAATTTTGAACATACAAGTAAATACAACAGTACCTAATTATACATACTGTCTCATAAAAAACGACCAAAGCCATAACTCTGTGAATATTTTAAATACATTTTTGAAAAACTGGAAATTTATATTTGCCTAACGGGCGCTCCTTTTAGCATATAAAACATGACGGTACTACTTCCAGTATTCCCGGAAGTGACTTCATTGTCATTTTTTTAAATGACACCATGTATATATTTTTTTGATATTTCCACTATTGTGTAAAATTTCCTTTCCGATGATGTACCACAAGTCGATATTTCCCCCTAAAAATTACAATTACAATTTCCCCCTTACAATTAAATTATCAAATGTGCCGTGGAAAGTAAATAAATGGATTGTAATAATATTAACAAACAATACAAACATATAAAAACTACCCGCCTATAATTATTGTTCAAATTGACGATTCGAGAAACGAAATTCGAGGATTTTCCTGGTTCCAATATCGATGAATGCCACTGCTGCTGAAGTACATTCATCTGTCCAAATAATTTTTCTCGGAAAAAGTGGATCTTGTTCCACCATATTTAAGAAAATCTGACAAAACCGTATTCTTCTCACTTGGTCATTATGGTGGTATTGCTGGTTATTTCTCTAGTCGAAGTCCTTGGATTTTTTTGCACAGTAAAAAAGAACATTTAATTCCACTTCTTCTTGAAATTGACGTACTGTCTTAGGTGGTTTTTTGACAGCACCATAGGCTCTCAAATTGTTTACAAGTCTTGCAAATTTTTGGTGTTGTGGAATGTGGAAAAAGTTTTACTTGTAACATGGTATTATTATTATTCCATATTGTACAAGTTACTAAATCATCATTACAAATTATATTCTAATGTTCTAGAAAAATAGTAATTTTTCACACACTTTTCTTGTAATTTCCAATCCAATTACTACATGTGACTGAAGTTTGGTAAAAGAAACTGAAATCTAATTTTTGCACAAAAAAAAACTGGTCAATTGACAGTGATAGTGAAGAATTAATGTTAATAAGACACATACTATTTAATAAAAAACACAGGCACACTTATTTAGTTCTATCGGGTCCTATTTAGTTCCTAACCTAAAAAATATCCAAAAACCTCAAAATATTGCTCTGATTTCAAAACTCAAATGCAATAACGTCATTTATATATAAGTAGTAAATTGACTACATTTTTTTTCATCAGTGTTTTTGTCATTGTAGTGTAATCGACGCTACTTAGAAAACTATGTAGTATTATTATAGTTTTGAGACCTGAAGGGTTTAAACAGAAAACGTATTCGTATTCGGCAACTTTGAAAATATGTACATACGCTAGTTCTCACTAGCTAGGAGTCACTTCTCAACTTGAAAAGGGCTGTTTCCATGGTGTTCAATATTTTTTTACGCTATGGACGATCTGTGATGTGTTTTATTATACACGGCCCTTTACACCAGACAATATGTAAATAATTATACAATAAAAGAATTTCAATGGTAATGGTAATGGTGTGAAACGCACACCTGAATCAAATTCAGCGAATCGGAAACCACACTGAAAAAAATATTTAAATATTCGACCCCGGAAACATTTCAAAGTTTCAATAGCCCCCAAAAACGATTTATCACCTTAGAAAAGTTTGTTCTGCTATTTTTACTAATATTTTTGTTAAACGGATTGTGGATATGATTCAGATTCAGTAACCTCGAAAACATATAGACATGCTAATCAGGTTTCATTTATTCAATTATCAAATTAGGGAGGAATAGTTATGCAAAGTGGTTAAACAAACACTCGATGCCTTCATTAATTTATCATGAAATCTGAAAACCAAATCATTTTTCACTTCTTCACTTGTAACCTGAGCAGCTACAGTTTACATATTACCGAATTCTGTATAGTGATAGCCGAAACAATGTGGAACACAATATTATTAGAAAATAATTACAAGTAACTGTAATTTATTAGGCTAATATTTTTCTGAAACCCCAGGCTGTATCTGTCTGCCTGAGCATTCGTCTCTATCCCCACCTTTATTTATTCACCCTAAATTTGGATTTGGGGTGGAATGTGTTGTGTGTCAAACAAAAAATAATTAACTATTCTGAGTAAGCTACAAACATCTAGGGAGCATGTTAAGACAGCGAGAGCTCTTGAGATTTATTAGTACTTAACTCACTTAGAGCCTGGGGAGTGGTGAGAATACTGAGTAATTACAGATTTTGTTCCGAGATTTATTGATTTCAGAAAAGAATATACAGAGCCTGATGTTGAACAGTTGTGGGTTATAGAAAACGTGAATAAATCAAAATTGGGTATTGCTGTGGTTTATAAAGCTCCTACAATGAATGTCACTCAGATGAGAAACGTAAGTGACATCTTAGAAGTGGTGTCTTCAAGTTGTTTATATTGTAATGACAGGTTATTTTAACATTAATATGTTCAATCAGAACTTACAGGAACTAGAGTATTATCAAAGTTTTAGTTCTGACTTTGGTTTAAAGCAACATGTTACTAGTTCAACAAGAATTACTAATATGTCTGAATCTCTAATTGATGTACGAGGTTTGTAAATTAAGTAATGAGACTGACTTTTTATTCGAATAGAATTAGAATGCAGTACTGCCTCCTTCAAAATAACTTCCTTGGGAAGCCACACACCGCTGGAGACGGTTTTTCCATTCCTCATAGTAGTGCTGGAACTCGTACCATATACTGGAATAGCCTTCAACTGGTCGGTTACAGCCGTTTGAATGTTTCCTGTGGTCCCAAAATGACGTCCCTTGACGTGATGTTTCAATCTCGGGAAGAGAAAAAAGTCATAAGGACTCAAGTCATTCGAATATGGAGGTTGAGGAGCCACATGAATGTTTTTACTAGCTAAACACTCGTTTACTGGCTGTGTAACAAGGCGCTTTGTCGTGATGCAACATCAAGTTGTTCTTAATGTTTGGTTTCACACGCATGACTCTTATTCTAAGTTTTTCAAGAACCCCTCTGTACAAGTGTTGATTTACTGTTTGACCTGGAGGCACAAACTCTGTGGACAATTTCCTGGCTATCAAAAAAGCGAATCAGCATGCATTTGATCTTCGGCTTGCTCATTCTTGCTTTTTTTGTGTCTTGGAGAGCTTGAAGTGTGCCATTCCATGCTTTGGCGTTTGGTTTCCGGGTCGTACTCAAACACCCGAGTCTCATGTACACCAGTAATGATACCTTCCATAAAATCATGTTCAATCGATTCAAAAAATCTAGACATATGTATTTCTCCCGTGATGTCCTTTTGTTCCTGCGAAAGATTTTTTTGGAACCATTTTTGCGTAGATTTTTCTCATCCCCAATTCGTTTGTCAAAATCTGATGAACAGTGCTGTGATTCAAATTTAACTGCTCAATCTGAATCACAAGATTCCGCACAATCTGATCTGAACGTACAAGATCCCGTATTCTATTGACATTTTCATCGGTTCTTGAAGACGAAGGCCTTCCGCTGCGTGGTTCATCTTCAGTCGACTCTCTTCCTTCTGAGAATACCAAACCACTGAAAAAACTAGGCTCTTGAAAAAATACTGTCTCCGTAGGCGTGTTGAAATTATGGAAGAGTATCCGTTGCGCTGTATCCAAGTCTGAAGCCTGATAGCACACCGTTACTTAAAATTAATGTCACTCATTTTTAAAACGCACTATAAAAAACTGGTTTACGAAAACAATCACAAACAACAAACAAATGACTGTAACAAGTTCAAACTAGTACTGATGGTGCATTACATGTTAATCTACCACCTTTCCAAGTCCCATCTCCGCAGTGTTGCTAGATCGGGCGCTACGTTGCCACTCTGATTACTTAATTTACACACCTCGTATTATGTGCTAGCAAAGAATTGTATTTAAATGAATGTAATACTGAGGATTTATGTGGACATCACTGATCGTTTATCAGTTTATGCAGATTTTAAGTTAGGAAGTAAAACAAATGTAAACTCAAAGAATTTCAATGTAGGGATATTAGCAATTTTAGTATAGAAGAATTTACATCTGATGTAATTTACAAACAGAGGAGAGAATGTTGATAATAAACTTGATCTGCTAAATACGTTTATATTATCGCTATTTGATTTGCATACTCTAATCATCAACATTAAACCTAAATGTTACAGTAAATGTTACAGAGCTATATTACTTCTAATATTAGAATGACGATTCAGATTTAAAATAAAGCTCATAAAAGATAGAGACAAATAGAACAGAGACACCAGAGCATAATGCATATTATATCGATTTACGGAATTATGTCAATCTAGCTATTAAAAGCGAGAAAAAAAACTTCAAAATACTGGCCTTAAACACTTATTATATTGTTATGTATTTATCTTTAAATCATTTATTTCTTCACTTCAAAACACGTTTATTAATACTTTACAATTCGTCGACCTTAACTGTGTAACATTCAAATGAGAACTAACTTTATCTTAACAACAACACCACTATTTATAGTTTTTAAACGTTCTCGAATATTCATTTGAGTTCTAGAATGTTAATCTGTAATTTCATCCAATTCTTTACTAACAGGTAGTGTTTAAACTAAATAAACTCAATATGTAAACTATAACACTTAATAACTGTCAGTTGTCACCAATGACACTTCACAAAAGTCACAATATTAACGTGGCTAGTCAAAGCAAATTCAATGACACTTTGTTAAACTTTTACGAAGAATACAATTGCGTTTAATTTTAAAGAAGTAAAAAACAGCGAAATATATAAGCAATAAAAACTATAACATCGGAAGCATATGGGTTTGACCAAATTAATTTAAAAATGCTGAACTTAGTGTTACCTTGTATTGATGCACTTAAAGATATAGAGACATCAAAAAAAAACGTCATCAACTCTGGCTATGAACGAGAGAGATGGAAATAGCGGTCATGTCTAAGCTTTTTGGTTAAGTCAAACTTTTGACAAGCGACTGTCACAATTTGTAAAATAAACAATGGCTGTCATATGATGTGACAGTCTTGACAAGTAAATAAGGTTATAAATTCTATTAAGAATGGAAATACGTTTTTTTTTCTCGGCCAACTTTGATGACGTTTTTTTTGGATGTCTCTATATAATACATTTTTATTTAAGACATGGGGTTTTTCCCAAATATTTGGAAAACTGCGTTATTGTGCCAGTTACCAAAATTAGTTCACCTACCGAATTTCAGGACCTAAGACCTATAAATATTTTACCTTGTCTTTCAAAATTGTTAGAGATTGTTAACTTTCAGCTAAAGGATTATCTAGAATATAATAAGGTAATATCCCTTCTACAACAGCATTATTACAGGTAATGGGGCATATTATATAAGGTATAGATCTTGATATATAGAACAGTAGACTTGCAATATTGATATTGTTGGATCAATCAAAAGCTTTTAATTTAGGAAACCATAGACTGCTGTTATCTAAATTGTAATACATTGGATTAAGTGATGTTCTATTAAACTGGTTTTCAAACTACTTAAACAATAGACAGCAAAATGTAAAAATAAATGAAGAGTTACTCAAAGAACAATTTCTGGTAATGTACTATTCTCCATTTTTACTTACGATTTGCCTAGTTGTTTTTCTAAATGTTAAACTCATCTATACGCCGACAACTTACAAATATATATTTTGATGAATTTCGTAAATGTATGTTCAGCCAGAATTAAGTAATTATTTGTATGATGTGACAATGGCCTAAAGAAAAATGATAAATGATCAAAAGCTTTAATCTTCGGCAATCAACCAGTAAGAAGACAAATAGTATACAAATAATATCATTAACTCCTTAATAGAATGTGTCAACTCTGCCAAAAATGTAGGGTAAATGTAATTTAGATTTTATTGAACAGGTTAATAATGTATTTAGAGGGTCTTTCAGAATATTAAAATCGTTGTATAACTTTAAATACGAAATGAAATAAGAAACAAAGTTTTTATTAGTAAAAGCACTAACATATCCTGAAATTGAATACTGCAGCTCTGTTTATTATTCTCATTTAACCGGGTACAATTGACAGAAATTGCAGAGAATGCAAAATGCTTATATTAGAATTATCTGTTGTTTGCCATTTGGTGAACATATATCACCGCATTTGGATAGGCTAGAATGGGTGAAATGAATATTTTTCAGCGTTCAGGTCAGAGGTTCTTGAAAAACTTAATATCACCTCAAGGGAAGTCATTTTGGGACCATAGAAAACATTCAAACAGCTGTAATCGAGCAGCTGAAGACTATTCCTGTATATGTGTTGAGGAGTTGAGGAATGGATGAACCGTAGTCAGCGCTGTGTGGCTTCCGAAGGGAAGTTATTTTAAATGAGACAATACTGAGTTGTAATTCTATTTGAATAAGAAAATCAGTCTCATTACTTAATTTACGCCACGTATGTATGTGGAAGTGGAACACCGGCAATGCCGAACTCCTACCATTGGTGTATTCTTTTTTTTTACACATAACATTTTATTATCATTATTATTATTTAAAAATTCTTATATTCTTACATTCATGATGATTATATTACTTTGTGTACAGGGTGTACAATTTGAAGTGCATAGAATGTATCATTTGCAATTTGCCTACAGACAAAGAAAAAGTGTATTACACTCATTTATCCCCCAAACCCGTAACCGATTAAGCTCAAAATCTAATCGGCTCAAGGTCCCATCATGGTACAGGGTGATATATTCATCAAAGGTGATTGTTGTGAAAAGCAAATCACTTTTACTTATCTTCACCCAAAATGATAGCAAAAATAAAAAAATATGTCTTGACGCTAAGAATCGCGAAGCCTCAAAAATAATTTATTCAGCAACATATCTTTTTTACTTTACCATTATACAGGGTGTCCCAATATTTCGTGTACAACGAGCTACCACATGCTCCTGAAGTCAAAATAAGTCGATTTAACTAAACTTACCTATATACCAAGTTGTCTCGTTTAGCCGCTAGAGGCCGTCAAAGTTGACATACAATTTTAGTTTTTTGCCAATAACTTAGTAACGCCCTGTATGAACTTAATGAAATTTGGTGTGCTCCGACAGATGGCACATTTTGACATTTGAATCGAAGTTATTCCATTAACAGGGTGCGAAAGCTACCCCTACCCTTAAAGTAACCTGCTCGTATTTTTTTGGTGGGGGTGATACCGCTTCATCTAAATTTTTATCATAAAGATAAGCGATTTTTTAACAAATTTTCTCTCTTGTACATTTTTTGTATTCCTTACCGTTTTCGCTGAATTCATGTTTTATTACATCATTGTCTGTAAATTAGAAAAAATTGCAACAATAGAATTTATTGAACTGAAAACGATAGTCAAAAAAATGAAACGAAAAACAAGCTCTGTAGATGGTATTACTACGAAAATACTGCAACTTGCATTTGAAGTAATAGGTGATCGCTTTTTAGAAGTAATTAATAGTTTAGTTTAGAGAATACTTTTACTATTATCCCATTGGAAAAGAAGAAGAATACGATAAAATGCGAAGAACACAGACCTATAAATATGGTACCCACATATGAGAAATTACTAGAGATGGTGATAAATATACAGATAATAAATTCTATTGAAACCAATAAATTGTTTTCAATCTACCAGGCAGGATTTAGGAAGCAGAATTCATGTGAAAGTGCTTTACAAACAGTATTAGCCGAAAGATGCATTAGCAAAAAAACAAATAATTGGTATAGTTTTCCTTGACTTTCGTCGTGCATTTGAGACAATAAACAGAAGTTTCCTGTTATTAAAATTGAAAAACTTTGGAATAGGACCAGCAGTTTTAAAATTAATAACAGAATATCTTGAGGATAGAGATCAAATTGTAAAATATAATAATAGTATATCAGTAAGTAAAAATAGTATTCGTGGAGTTCCACAAGGCACAGTTATGGGACCTAATTTGTTTGTATTATATATTAATGATATAGTACAATACGTTGATGAATGTAAGACAACTTTTTGCTGATGACACCTTATTATATTTAATAGGTGAAAATGTGCAAGATATTATTAATATTATAAATAATGAATTAATAACAATAGCGAGATGGCTTCATAACAATAGTTTAAGTGTAAATACAGAAAAAACAAAATTTATGTTAATAAAAAGTTGATATTATTATTATTATTATTATTATTATTATTAACAGGTAATAAGGGCAGATATGTTTAACATCTATTATGCCCAAATGGTAAAAATGATAAAAAACATAAACTTAAGCTACATGGACTAACTTAACGTACATTTCTAATGTAACATATTAGGAATGTGTCAATTTATGTATAAGGAATAATTTCCTAGACATGTGTATATAAATATAAACCTCGCAAAACATAAAATAGCAGTAAATGTGAAAATTATACCATGTGAACCAAAATATATAATTAAATAGATAATTAAATGTTGAACCAATTTCTGAGAACTAAAATAAACAAGAAATGCTACATACAAGTGGAATTAAGCTTACAAAATAAAAGGAAAATTGTCTACTACCACTTTGTGCACTGACAGTCCGAAAAATGACCTTACCCGCACCCGAAAAGACACTCGCGCACTCAATTGGCAATATGACGATCATATCTGTTTTTGAACGTGTTGATGGTTGGTGCAGTGACTACGGTGTCGGGGAGGTTGTTCCAGGAGTGGAAAATCCGATTGGAGAAAAAGTTCTTACGAATGGTGGTGCTAAAATGTTCTCGCGTTAATTTAAAAGAATGGCCGCGTAGTCTCTCGTCTTCGTTCAGTGTCAGTAAGTGAGCCAGATTAATAGTATAGGTATTGTGTAAGATCCGATATGCTAATATAAGGTCACCTCGGGTTCTTCTTTGACTTAATGGAGGTAAATGGAGTAAACTCAACCTATCATCATAAGTCCTATGGAAAAGGTGGGGTACCCATTTGGTGAACCTCCGTTGAACGGATTCTAAAAGATTGATAACTCTGATAAGATGGAGAGACCAAATAGCTACATTATACTCTAAGAGAGGACGAACAAAAGTCTTGTATATTTGAGAGAAATTCTGCAGCGAAGGATACTCGAAAGATTTTTTTAAAATGTAACATATGGCGTTACACTTTTTTACAGTGTTACTTATATGCTGTGACCAACTTAAATTGCTATTTATGGTTATACCAAGATCGTTCTGATGTTCTACCGCTGCGATTTGTGTACCACTTATACTGTAGAGGCGATGAGGATTATGTATTCCGACATGTAGAACAGAGCATTTCGATATATTAAGAGGGAGCAACCAATCAGAACACCATTTATTTATGTTGTATAAATCTTGTTGTAGCGACTGGGAATCCGTTAATGGATTAGCAAAGAGTTTGGTGTCGTCAGCGTAAAATGCATGTACGTTGGTTAAATGGTACGGTAGGTCTGCGGTGAAAATGATGTAAAGGATTGGACCAAGCACAGATCCTTGTGGTACTCCAGATGAAACAGCCAAAACATCTGAGTGGTCCTGACAAACCCTTACTGAGAACTGTCTGTCTGTTAAGAAAGCCGATATCCAGGTTAAAAGATATAATTTAGTATATGATATGAGTCATACAGGAGTATGAAATATTACTGGTACGAAATTAGAACAGGTTAAACAATGTAAATATTTAGGGATATTTATAGATTCAAATTTAACATTTTATAGTCATGCTACGTGCATTACCAATAAAATAGCAAAAAAAAGTAAATTTTTTATGAAGAATAGGAGAGATGCTTAGCAGTTAGACTAAATTATTGATATACAAAATGATTATTATGCCACACCTCAACTATTGTCCGAGTATATTGTTTCTCTTATGGAACTAAATAATATGGAAATAAATAATATACCAAAAAAAAACCAAGGAATGAAAATAATTTTAAAATGTAATAAATACACTAGTATTAAAAACATGTTACAAGAAACCCAATTATTGAGCTTTAAGCAAACTATATTTTTGAATACTATGATTGTCATTTTTAAAATAACATAATATGTTTCCACCACATATATTAGAGAACTTAAGTTTTGTTGAGGACATGCATAAATATTATACAAGATCACAGGGAAATTTTTATGTACCAACTGGTACCACCTCGTATAGCCAAAATAATCTGTTTCATAAAGGTTTAATTGAGTACAACAAATTGTCGGCAGATATAAAAAATTGTCAAACATTATCACTATTTAAAACGAAACGTAGAGAATTTTGTACTGAAAATATTGATCTGTGATATGTATAATTTGAAATGTGTATATGTATATTATAATAATTAAGAAACTAAATATTTTCAGAGATTTTTTTATGTTTTGTATTTTTTTTTTGTATTCCTATTTGCATTTTTTTTTCTCAACATTGTAAATCAGATTTGTATATAGCTTTGAGCTAATAAATATTATTATTATTATCCAATCTTACAAGACGTTAGGTTGCAATGTGTCATTTGAGCTGCATCTTTTTAACTCCCATTTTGAATTCTTCCCTGACAATTTAGGTGCAGTTTCAGATGAACATGGCGAAATATTTCATCAGTAAATTGCTCAAATGGAGAAGCAGTATAGTGTAAAATGACAATAAAATATTTTATTGATTGTGTTATATTTCCATACAAAATGAAGTATATTTTGTAAAAAAGTGATTTTTTTTTTTAAATCTTCAAAAATTCATTACACTTCTTATGGTTTGGGTTTCTCATATTTTATATTCTTCTTCCCTTCTCTAAAAACTTATGGGTGATAGGTAGAAACCAAGCTCATATTTAAGTTCAGCACATTACAAATAATTTCAAAATGCAGAACAGTGTATTCAATTGTTTTTTGATACTCTTAAAAGATAATAGAGAAAATGTATTTAAACTTTCATATGATTTACACGGATTTTCAGCTGTAATAGGACGCAGATTTTTGTGCTATGGGCTGGGTTTTTTTTTGTTCACAGTCGTATTTTTTTCAAATAACAGAGATATCCCATCACGTCATCCAATATACATAGAAGTACATCTCAAATTTCAAAACATCCTATTCCTATATAAAAAAACAACTTCATGGTCGTCTCATATATTGTCTCATTGACGCCCAGTATAACAGAATTAAGTAATATATTATTACCTTCAAGATAATTTTTTTGTGTTTGCAGATGAACGCTACAAATTAATTTCAATTTAAAGTAATTATGAATAATGCCTTTAGCAATTATCATGAAAATTATAAATGGCTTTTTCGGGCTTAATAAATATAAATTGACGTTTTTTCCGTCCTATAAGAACGCTGCTTAATTAAATTCAGAAAATACTTATTTTAGTTTAACATTATTGTCATCGTTTTTCGTATTTATTTTATATTATTGTTTCACTTGTAAATTTTTATTTTCTATAAATTTACAATAAAAAATCATTAGGTTTGTATACACCCTCAAGTTTCAAAAATTAAAAGTGAATTCCTTTTTCAAATGCAGGTAGGTAAAACTTTTGTCAAGAAATTTTATACGAGTATGTATGATTATAGAAAATAAATCACAAACACTTCGTGAACTTTAACTACGTAGTCAGGTTCTAAACGTTTTTTCCCTAATGGTTTCAACAGTGTTGTTATTAAGACCTGTTACGGTTTCTAAGGAAACAGTACTTCTATAAATATAAACAGATATTAAAGTAGTTGGTATTTTACCAAATTCTCATAGCAATTGTAGGGTTTATCTAATTTACCTAAGTAATGATTTTCTTTGTACAATTCTCAATTTTTAAACACTTTCCTATTGTAGACATAAATATCTTACCTTTCTCTTCTTTGTGTTGTGCTTCTCACATTTGCTGGGGCATTCCACAGATGTCATTCCAGTAATGAGAACATTGCAACTGATTCTAACACCCACACTTCAACTTGACCCGAATTAAGTTATGTATGTATTTCAACTGGAGGTTAATTTGTATCGATTTTAATTATAACCTAAACACACAACATTTTAAAACAGGACACACTCACAATATACTTTTCTAGCTCACAAATCCCTCTTTAAACTCGACTTCAAGCCGTAAAACTATAGGATTTACTGTGTAAGTTAACGAACTATATTCCTTCAGTTTTTTTCAGGACACGTAAAAAATAAAAGCTAGCGTATTACTCGTAACTAATGATATCGACTGCGGATGCCATTCGAATATTCAGGCGGATTTCAGGACGACGTGGATTCGTTCCGGGCCGCTGATACATACTGAAACTCGCAAGCAAGGGAAGTTGACGTAGCTGGCACCACCCCTTTTCAGGTTGCGTGAAAATCGTGAAATGAACACCGCTGACTCACTATTTTCTCTTACCGTTTTACATATAAGCAATACAGCAGAAAAATATTATTATGATCGATACGATTTCACTACAGAATGTGTTATTTATTAACTATCTATGACTTAATATCAATAGTTTAATTATTACAATTGAGTGTATCTACAATTGACTATGTTTTAATAAATTTTGCTAAGAAAGGCAATACCTGTGTACTTGATAATGTGGAATCAGATCACAGATCAATTTTTTGTGAGCTAGACATAGGGTTACAAAAAATGAGACGATCTTTTTCACAGTATAAAATAAATTATAGTGAAGAAGCAATGCAAAATTTTGTAAATGACCTGCAACAACAAGACTGGAATGTCATATATACAGTTTATGATATACCTGTAGATCTTGCGTATGAAATGTTTTTTAAATATTTTCTTATATTTCTTTGAATTACATTTTCCTCTAATTAAACAATTCACTAAATCCTATTGTGGTGATAAACGTTGGATAGATCACGAAGTTCGTCAGTCAAACAAAAACTTGAGAGATTTACATGCATTATTTATATCTTTTCCAGAATATAAACCTATATATATAGAAAAGCAAAAAAAATCACAATAACCTAGTTAAAATAAAAAAAAGGTGTATTATCAAAATTTAGTAACCGCAACTGATAATCCAACAAAAACCGCCTGGAACATTGTATCACGTCTCACAAAAAACAGTGATAAAAAATATGAGAATATTCAAATTAGACAGGGTGGTGATATCATAGGTGAACCAAATATAGTTGCTAATATATTTAATATTCATTTCAAACGGGCTACACTTGATATTATTGAAAAAATTGTATACGACGGCAATTCTACTTCCATAGAGATAAATGATAAGATATTTCAACTTTACCCATATAAAGATCACGAATTATTTGAACTTTTGAAAAATAAACTGAACATACATTGGAATAGTATCATAGCCACACGTTCATGTGGTTATGATACTATTCCAATGTTTGTAGTAAAAAATATTTTGATATACATTATATATCCATTTACATATCTTGTAAATCTATCATTTTGTAATGGTAAATTTCCAGATAGATTAAAAATAGGAAAAGTTTTACCTTTATACAAAAAAAAAAAGATTCTGTTGATTGTAAAACTATAGGCCAGTTACTATTCCAAGCACCTTTTCTAAAATGTTTGAATATGGTTATTTAAACAGACTGGTTTTATTTTTGGATGATCATAACATAATTTCTAATAATAAAACCTTCCCCTGTAAATGTTGCTATATGCACTTACGGGCAATTAGAATTAGACCGTCGATATGCAACATGGATTTATAGCTGGTAAATCAACTAATACAGCCACTCATTCATTTTACACAGAAATAACCAATATGATCGATGCAGATGAGTGTCCTGTTGGAATATTGCGATCTCAGTAGGGCATTCGACTGTGTCGATCATGAAAAGCTCTTGTATAAATTATATAATTATGGAATTCAAGGTACAAGTCTTGAATGGATCAAATATTTTTTGCATAATCGTAGGCAATTTAATAGCATCTCTACTATCTCTAATAACACGAAATGAGTTGTTAATTCTTCATTAAAAATTCTTCATTAGAAATTACCGTCGGAGTAATGCGGAGTAGTGCCACAGTAGTGCCACAGGGGTCTATTCTAGGCCCTACACTGTTTTTGCTCTACATCAATGCACTAGAAATTATATCGACAGATATTCACTTCACATTATATGCGGATGACACTTCGATGGTAATATCCAATAAATCTGGTATTTTGCTTCAACAGAAATGTAATGATGTTCTTAATAAATCAATCATTTGGTTTAACCAAAATTCATTATTTCTTAATGCAGGAAAAACGTCGTATTTAAGATTTCATAATCCACAGTAAAAGTGTTTAAAATTAGAGTTACAAATTAATGGGAATAAATTAACATCTGACAATACTGTTAAATTTTTAGGTTTATATATAGACAAAAATATGATTTGGAAAACTCACACGGAATATGTTGTTTCAAGATTGAATTCACAAAATTATATGAAATTAGAAATCTTCGCACGGTATTGACAGATACGCAGTTGATAATGCTTTATCATGCACAGGTAGAAAGTCATATTAGATACGGATTGTGCTTTTGGGGACTATCTTCTAGTTGGCAGAGTGTATTCATTGCTCAAAAAAGAATTTTACGTTTTATGGCAGGAGTGCCAAATACATATAGTTGTAAAAATTTGTTTAATAAATTTAAGATATTAACCTTACCATACGTAACCATACCATATCATAAAGACACATTTTTGTCCACAACATGAAAGTATCCACAATTATAATACTAGAAATAAAAATAATTTTTGCGCATCACGTAGCAGAGTAATGGTTTCTTATAAATCTCCAAATAGATATGGATTAAAGGTTTTTAACAATCTCCCAGTTGATATTAAAAATGTCGAATCAGTAGTCTCTTTCAAGAGTAAATTAAAACAGTTTTAATTGGACAAGTGTTTTTATTCTGTTCATGATTTTTTTGTTCTGTAGATGCTAGTGACTACTCAATATGTTAAAAATGTTATGTAGTAAAAAAAATGTTAACAGTAATGTGTTAGATGGTATTCGGTATATTTACTAATTGTATAAGTTTTGTTCCGTTCAACTCTTGACTTGAAATGTATTTTACATTTGTATTACAATTAGATAATATTAAGGCATGTGACTATTTTTAAACGGATGTTAACTGTGGGTTGAAAATAAATTATTTATTATTTATTATTATTTATTATTACCAGTTACTATATTAGTTTACTATATTATTAGTTAAATTATTCACAAAAACGATTTATAATATAAATGAAAGCTAAGAAAATGTTGTGTTTGATTGAACAGATATGTGTAGCGTGTCCCAAATTTGAGGGTGATCATTGAGATCTCGTAAACTATAAGTGATAGGGGAAAAGGTGCAAATGCCGGGCCTCTAACTGGTTTTATTAATATTTTTAAGAATAAACCGCAATACTAAGTTGAAATTTGGGTCAAAATAATTTTATACATTTTGCTTTAACCCTGTCATATTAGCTAAATTGTAAGGATAAAGAAAGTACAGTATACAGACTGTCTCATAGAAAACGGTCAAAGCCATAACTCTGTGAATATTTTAAATAAATTTTTGAAAATCTGGAAATTATATTTGCCTAACGGGCGCTCTTTTTTACTATATAAAACATGGCGGTACTACTTCCGGTATTCCCGGAAGTGACCTCATTGTCAATTTTTTAAACGACACCCTGTATATTTTTTTAGATACTTCCACTAAGTATACAATTTCCTTTCCGATGATGTATCACAAGTCGATATTTCCCCCTCAACAAACCCCTAAAAATTTCACTCTTTCTGGGGTAAGATATATTGCAATTCAATTATCGAATGTGCCATGAAACATAGACAGTTCAACAATTTAATATAATTTTTAATTTCTCTGATAGTCTTGTTGGTTGTTGCATCTTGATTAGCCACTGATTTATCAGAATTCACAAAGCCGAAAATGAATTACAGGTATAATCATGTTACAAATGTATTTCGAATGCAATAACACCAAAAATTTGCAAACAATTTGAGAGCCTATAGTGCTTTCAAAAAACCACCTAAGACAGTATGTCAATTTCAAGAAGAGGTACAATTAAATGTTCTTCTTAAAAGGACTTCGACTAGAGAAACAGCCAGCAACATTGGCTCATCAAAACGAACTGTTAATGATATACTTAAAAAGCATAAATACAAGCCATACATACCGCAAAAAGTTCATGCACTAGAAGATAATGACCAAGTGAGAAGAATACGGTTTTGTCAGTTTTTCTTAAATATGATGGAACAAGATCTACTTTTTCCGAGAAAAATTATTTGGACAGATGAATGTATTTTTAGCAGCAGTGGCATTTTTAATATGAATATTAATCGATATTGGAGCCAGGACAGTCCTCGAATTATTGTTGATTGTTGAACGTGATGTTCAAAGAAGATTTAGTGTAAACGTGTGGTGTGGTATTTTGGGGGATATGTTGATTGGATCATTTTTCATAGATGGTGTGCTAAATCGTGAAAAGTACTATCAACTGTTAACACAACGCAACGCTTAACACAATCTATTGTCAACAAGATGGGGCTCCTGCCCATAATGCCAGATTAAATATTAATTATTTAAATGACAAATTTGGCAGAAAGTGGATAGGAATATCTGGACAAATTCGATGACCCGGACGTTCGCCAGACCTTGCCCCACTGGACTTTTGGTTATGGAGTTATCTTCAAGATATTGTTTATTTATCACGACCGGAAAATGTGGAAATTTTAAGGCAGAGAATTATCAATGCTTGTCGGCAAATACCCCTTAATATTATTGTGAATGGGGCGAATGCAGTAAGGAGATTCCAAGTGTGTATTGAGCAAGGTGGTCGTCAATTTGAACAATATTTATGGGCAGGTGGTTTTTATATTTTGGTATTGTTTGTTAATATTTTTACAATCTATTTATTTACTTTCCACGGCACATTCGATAATTTAATTGCAATAATCTTACCCCAGGAAGAATTATTTTTTTTTTGGGTTTGTTGAGGGGGAAATATCTACTTGTCATCGGAAAGGAAATTTTACACTTAGTGGAAATATCGAAAAAAATATACATGGTGTCATTTAAAAAATTGACAATGAGGTCACTTCCGGGAACACCGGAAGTAGTACCGCCATGTTTTATATGCTAAAAAGAGCGCCCCTTAGGCAAATATAAATTTCCAGATTTTAAAAAATGTATTTAAAATATTCAGAGAATTATGGCTTTGGCCGTTTTTTATGAGACGTATATCGTTTATAACGACGTGGAAGGGACCGGCGAAATTCGGTCGTTATAATCAGAAGTCGCTATATCCAAACTTTATTCGTAATAGAAAAGAGTACACTAACATACATGGGTACAAAAAGCTGAAACAACAATTATATATTTTAATAATATATATATGTAGGTACTTACAAATTGATTCTACAAACAACTTAACACTGAGCTAGTTTTAATTAAATTTTAACCAAAAAATCTGTTATTTTAGTTTGTTTTTGTAGTTTTTTGTTTCTCTCGATAACTTTTTCCAAATGTAGCAAAGCAAAATATGTTTTAGACTCTTTTAGATTTTGAATAAATATGAAAGAATGTTGATTCGTTTGAATCGATGAAAATGCATCTTCTATTGAAGGTGGTTCAAAATCGATTATTTCGTCCATTTCTACATCTTCGTTAAGTTTTGACTCCATATTTGAATCTGCACCAACTAAAATTCCATCTTCGGTTATATGCTCTACCGTTTCGAGTTCTACATCAATATTTGAAAAGTGTTCCCAACTTTCTTAAGTTGCTAGGTTAATACAGGTAAAGTGCGGACCCATTGAGCTAGAGGTAGATTATCTTAGAGGTATTAGGTGGTAGATTATCTTATAGGTAGATCTATCATCATCATTTTGTAGTCACCACAAGCCATTCTGCTAGTGGTAGTAAATCATCTTTGTCAAGAGAGTTTTCTGTTGCGTTTAATTTGAATCCAGCGTGTGTAAAACAATTGGCTATTGTGCTTTGAGAAACACGATTCCAAGCTTTTTAAATTAGAGAAATGGTTTCAAGGATATCTAGTTTCCGTGGAATACCTTTTTCTTCAACGTCTTTTAAAATTTTCATAATTTGAAGTTTTCTAAAATGTGTTTTTAGAGACTGTATTATACCCTGGTCCATTAGCTGAAGAACTGACATGGAATTTTGTGAAAACAAGTATTATAGCTTTTAAATTCTGAGTGTTAGGGTGAACTGGACAGTTATCTAAAAGCAATAACATTTTCTTTTTTTGTCTAATATGTTTATTGTCCCATCGTGTAATAATTTTTTCAAATAATGCTGATGTCGTCCAATATCAATATAATATTAATTTGGGCCTGTTTTATAACGTTTTCCACGCGACTACCTTTTTTGACGCGACATATACAGTAAGCGACACCCTAATGAGTACATCAATCATCACCGAATGAAGGGCAATTGATAATTTAACTTCTTTATTGAGCATTGTAAACATGAGGTAAGAACCAATCGCGATCTAGTCGCTAGCGCAGGCGTATGAAAGGCATCCGGTCTGTTAGTAGGGCTGTTTGAGTTAAAATTTGAAATACCATTTTATATTTTATTCTGGTCTAGTGCCTGATTAGAAAAGTGCGTTATTAGGAGCGTATTGTAGAAGCACTACATACATTAATAAAAATAAAAATTGATATTTATCACATTGACCAAAAAGTTCAAATAATCAAATGGTATTTTGGTGGTCGGTCTGTAAGGGATATTAAAGCCATTTTAATGAAAAATTTCCCAATAGACGAGTCCCCGAGCGCTGTCGCAGTTTGAATTTGACATGCGCAGATGCTACTAACATGGTGATTACGTCAGATTTCGGCGAAAATCAACAGAGGCGGACTCGGGTCATTATTATTACAAAACGATAGTTCACAGAAAATTAAAACGTACTAAGGGGCTAACTATTACAAAATTCAGCCGTATTTAGGTGTGGTAATGTTAGTGGTCCCGAAACATGGCACTTAAAAGAACTTACCCACGAAGCTCATAAAATTTCGACCTAAAATGCGAAGAAATTTGATTCACAAGTTATAAAGTTATAATGACAGTTAGATTTTTAATGACCAGTTATAAAAATGGGGCATACAGGATCCGTGTTGTTGCCATAGATCACAAGTCGGTACAGTACACTATTGCTTTCTTCGTCTCTTGTTAGACAATTGTGGTTTCCTTACAATTGATTAGAATTTACTTCATCAATTTTACCTTTAAACCGTCAAAATATTCGAGTCTTACTTACCAAATTTTTATACCTGCCAAACGGATATTTGGAACAGGTCTGCTCTTGAAGGAAGACTCGTTTTTCCAGGGTATACCTGTTCCAAATTCCTGCTCCCATAATACCTGTTTTGAGACATGGAAGACTCCAATATTTCGTCAGATTAAAGGTAAAATTAATTAAGTAACACAAAATCAGCTGTAATAAAACTGCAACTGTTTAACAAAAAGACGAAAAAAGTTGCAAAAATATGCCGTGCAAAATATCATACGCTAGTTAAAAAGTAATGTTACTCTTTGTATCAAACAATTTATGAGTTTTAATTGGTAAGTCCTTTTAAGTTTCATCTTTCGTGACCACTGACATTACCACACCTAAATACCGTCGTGTAATAGTACTAATGTATTCTGATGTATTTTCTGTGTATCGCTTTGCAATAATAGTGACCTGAGCCCGACTCTGACCTGAGCTACGATTCGCCGCAACGTTGCTCTTTAGATTTCCGCTAAACACCCCACTAAAACCAAGCCCCCGCCGGCCCAAGTAAATTCGCCTAACTATGACATAAAAATGTATCATTTAATATGTTGTTAATATGCACCTATGTACGCATTAGGCTGCCACTTACTGTATATTGTTTTAGCGTTGTCGCTCCGAAATTCTCGGAATTGTGGCTATAATATCTTGACGCCCATTTTTCTTAAATACGCGTCTTGAAGCGTACTTTCAATTTTATCAATTTCAACAATATATACGTCGTGTCAAAAAAGGTAGTCGCGTAGAAAACGTTATAAAACTGGCCCAAATTAATATTTTTCAAAATCTCAAAAAGTCTCGCAAACATGAAGATTTTTGTGATTTTTCTAGCCCAACCCCGTCAGTATCGTGCAATAAACAAAGAAATGGCGTCATTGTCAATGAAGGCTTAAAAAAATTCGGTCGTTAATTACTCGAAAAGTTATTAACAGATCTAGCTGAAATTTTTTGTAACTTCATACTGCAAATAGCCCTTCACTTCACTGCACTTCATACTGCAGAGTCCCTCCAAGAAATTTCATGATCATAGTCGCCCTACTTCCGAAGTAAAAAAAAGGTGAAAAAAAAGCACTTTTTCAACTTCAGCATTAATTTGCAAGTTAACAATAACACTTGGAGACTTCGGGTTGGGCTTAAAATTTAGGAAATTCAATAAGCTACAACTTCTTATATGCTTATGCAAACATTTTTTTTACGCAAACAAGATTAGGTGTCTTGTATGTATTTTTGGTCGCTGAAAAAGAATCCGTCGCCCGTTTCCCTCTATCACGTCTGGATTTTGCGTAAATCTAGGAAATATAACCTCAAAAGCATGTAAAAATAAATCATCGTAAAAAAAAGTTTTATAGCAGAAAGGCACTATACCGTTCCATATGTTTTTTTTTTTAAACTGAACACGATTTTGAGATCAGAGTTGTTCCATAAGCCGTGCATTAAGACATAACGCCAAAAAATATCTTGAAATTGAAAAACGTAAATACGTTTATCGAGGAAATTAGAAGTTTAAGCTGGCGAGCATGGTATATACATTTTAGAGCGTCCAATCCGAATATGTGATCAAAAGTAACAATTCGCGCAAAAAAAAACAGGTAAACAATATGATCACACTGTGACATTACATAAATTAAAAGATTAAACGAACAAAATAAAACATTGTTTTGTAGTAAAAATGTTAGATGAGCAAAAAGAGTGTAGTCAGAGTCATACTTGTACGATGATGTTAGCAACACAAGAACATCAGCATCTCAAGGACACCTGCCTCCCTACAACAAAACGTTAAAAAAACTGGACGTTTTCCACGAAACACCGAACTACTATAATTTTCTCGACGCGCGTTTCGCCAACTAAATTGGCATCTTCAGGAGAAAATTAAAACTAAATTCTAACCTACACACTTGCACTATTTATACTTAATTTATTGCAACGGTTCACTGAGCCGTAACATCTGTCTTTGTTTATCAGAGCAAACAGTGGACTGGTGGTTATCGGACCATTGTCCTTATTCATACTACTGTTACACTTAATGATTTCTAAACTTTCCAAAGCATCTAACTGTCTACTGTTTGTTACATTTTTAATTAATTTTAGATTAGTTTTATGTCTGTCATATGGTTGTTGTTAAAAGCGTGTTGGGCAACATAAGATTTTTCCATTCTGCCATATTTCAAATGAGCCATGTGTTCTTTAAATCTAGTCAAAATAGATCTTTTTTGTTTGCCCAATATACTTTTGATCTCAGTCTTTACAACTTATTTCGTATATTCCTGACTTTTCGTTATTACCGATTTTATATTGCGGGTTACCCAAAAGCGTCTGTAGTTTATTTTTAGAATTATAAACCAAATTGAAACTTTATCTAGTCCACGGGTGAATTTAGGTTCATATGGTAATGAAACACATTTCGAATTGTCAGTATCTCTACGAAAAGCCGTGGAATTGTACAGAGTTCTTATCTCTCAAACTTATCTATTAAATGGACTGAGTAACCATTATTCTTAGCTATATTCTTAATTAATTTTTTCACATGTTCAAACCTCTTTACTGAGGGGGAATTTATCAAACGATGAATTATAAAATTAAAACTTTTTTTTAGCCATTGCTACGCCATCGCTGGTTGGCGGGGCAGCAAACTGAAGAAGGGGAGACGGGACGGTGCTGGGGATAATATAATCTCTTAAGTGTGGAGGGTTCACGGTGGTGAGGTGTGCGCGGAGACAATTTGGGCCGGCGGCTAGCTCACCAGAGATTGGGGGTGGAAACACATCTCCTGTCCCCGCGCTGTGCCACCGAGGTTATATTATCCGCTGAACGAGAAGAAAAAAAACACAAGAAGAGGTGAAACTTTTTCGGTGACGTAAATTTTTGGAGACGATTGCAGCAGACAGACGTCGTTAAATCGTTCGAAAATCAGCTGAACGGGTCACACTTGTTGAGTGACCTTTTTTTAGTGATTGTTTATTTTCTTCGCTGAGAAGTGTGTTTTTACTGTTTTTGATTGTGAAACGTTTCGAAATGAATTCGGTGGACTTTTTTATTGACTAATAAAGATATTACATACGAGATCCAAAATGAAATTAAACGGTTAGGAAAGCCGATACCCGATTTGATTATTTCCAAAACAGACGTAGGAAAATCGCGAAATTATTCACGAAATTTTAATAGTAGTGTCTACGACAGATTTAATTCGTTATGTGGGTGTCCTAAGAGAAACAAACTGTTTTGTTTTATTTGTTTAATCATGGGTGGCAACCGAAGTGCATGGACTCAAGAAGGGGTGAGTGATTTAAAACATTTAAATGAACGAGCAAAGAAACATTCTAGCTACAATGAAAAACATTTACATAACATCTTAGATTTTAGGGTGTTGAGAAAGGTAGACATAAGGCAACAGCTTGATAGTGCTTATCGTGAAAATATAAGACGTCACAATGGAAATGTGGATAAAAACAACATATTTTAAACCAAATAATTAATTGTATTAAATTTTTTTGAACAATAAGGACAGGCGAGATGATTTCCTCTACAAATAACGGTAAGATACCTATATCAAATTTTTTTCACATGTTACCACCCATTATTTTAATATATTTATGCCCTCAATATTCGTTATTAAATATTATTTCAAAAAGCTACCAAATCCCAAAAATTATTCTTGTGAAAGTCTATATTTTTGTATAAAAGAATTTTTCACTGAAAATCTAAAGTATCAGTAAAACGCATGACCTTGAAAATTTTAAAAATTTTCGCCTGCGGCGCCATTAGTAGCTAATGAGGAATCCTACTGATACACCCTGTGCCCACCCATGTAACACACCCACGAGCCGCCACTGCACACAACTTCTCTCCCACAGTTGTACAGTTGGTGTAGGGTTTACAGTTGGTGTGGTTAGTGTTTGAGTTATGAAAAATACGGTGAAAGCGAATTGTGAAACCCCACACCAAATCATTAGATCAATAGAGGTTCAATCATGCAAAAACCAGTGTAACTGAAGAACGGTGGCTCACTGTGACTGACAATGGGTTGAAGGGATGAGATGCAACCAAATGCTCAGAACTTGTTGGAGACGTCTTAATGTGTATCAGGATAAGGTGTTTATCGAAATTTAAAGGTTGCAGGTCTCCAGCCCAAATAGAACGCAAATGGCACTGATCTAAAGTGTTACGCTAATTTTGACGAGCCGTTTATTAAAAAATGGGAAAACTTGGAAAATAATCTCCAGATTAGAAGAACTTTCCAACGGTGCCATGAAACTACTATGTATTTGAAAAAAAATTGTTTGAAGTGTCGCTCAGTGGTCCAGAATGCGCTTCTGGTCAGAAGAAAATCGAAAAAAAAATAATGTTAATAGAATGAATAGATGAACTCATAACACCAATTTAGACATTCCAAATAACCCATTTCTACCGTACAATGAGTATAATAATATAATGGAATTACTAGCCAGTACAAAACGAATGAAGTT
>JAPWTK010000297.1:287500-332500 GCA_029963805.1 Aromia moschata | reverse complement strand
AAAAAAACTAAAAAAAAAAACAAAAAAAAAAGTGCGTCCAACGTGTAGCTCTGATCTGCAAAAGCAGGATCCCCCGAATCCAGTAGGTCATCACCCGTCCAGGAACCATAAAGGTATCTGGACAGTGGAGATGACCAACTCTAGAAGTTTTAAATATGCCTCTAGAATTTATTCAGGCCAATATCCAGCACGGGAAAGCCCAATCGGCTTTCCTGTGCAAAAGGATCATTGAATGTCAAATCAAAATCGCCCTCATCCAGGAACCGTGGGTATACCACGGTAAGGTTAGGGGGTTTGGGTAGAGCAGGGGGAACGGTATATTACTGTCCCTCAGCAGAAGAACCCAGAGCATGCATCTTAGTTTAAGGTGCAAAAGGTGTTTTCCCGATGCCAGGACTCTGTACAAGAGATCTGGCAGTGATCAAACTAGCAATAGGCAAGGGACACACCAAACGGGAAGTGGCGATTTGCTCAGCATACTTCCCAAGAAACACGGAAAGACCTCCAAGAGAGCGCTTTCGGACCTTATAAGGTACTGTGAGGGAATTGGGCTGCCGTTGCTTGTTGGCTGCGACTCCAAGTCTCACCACACTATGTATTGGGGGGGACAAGGAAGTCAAGCCGAGGGGCAGGATGCTGCTCGAGTTCCTCACCCTGAATGGTATGCAAATTGCTAACAGGGGATCGGTACCCACCTATTTCACACCTGAGAGTCGGTCATAAATCTGACGCTCTGTTCCACAGAGCTACTCTCTTGGGTTGTGTCTTGGAGAGTGTCTTTGGAAGTATCCTTATCCGACCACAGACACATCTTCTTTGAGCTGGATGAATCCATCCAACTCATCGAAAACGGATATAGGAATCCTAGGGCCACCCAATGGGACCTCTATTTAGAGGACCCTAAAGGGGGGCTTATAGGAATTCCATCCCGATACGAAAGCGTGGCAGACGTTAAGGTAGTGCTAAACCGCCTCAACTCAGCCATCGTCGAATCGTTTGAAGCCAACTGTCCTTTAAAACAAAGGACTAGTTCGAGCAAAACACCCAGGTGGAATTCCCATGTCGAATCCCACAGGAGGAAGGTTCGTAAGCTTTTTAATAAAGCCAAACGGACAAAAAATCCCAACCACTGGGAGGATTACAAATCCGCCCAGAGGGAATATAAAAGGTCATTCGTGACTCGATTAGGGATACCTGGCGGGACAGCTGTGAGGACATCATCCAACTGCCCTCAGCAGCCAGGCTGAGCAAGGTACTAACTAAAGACCCGGGAGCAAAGTTGGGCGCAGTGTCTTTCCCTGACGGAGGATTCACATCTTCGGCTGGAGAGATGCTCCAACACTTGCTCTCAGTTCATTTCCCGGGATCTACCGGGACAATGGCAACAGAGGATGGCAGTAGTGGTCCAATGACAGTCGACTACAGAACGTCCTCCAAAGTTGTCACGAACGAAAGGCTAAGATGGGCTATCCAGTCTTTCATGCCTTTCAAAAGCCCTGGTGAGGACGGCATATTTCCGGCCCTTTTTCAAAAGAGGCTGGATGTGCTCGTACATCACCTATTGCGTATATTTCGCTTCTGTCTGGCTCGAGGCTACATACCTGTTGCCTGGAGGTCTGTCAGGATTGTATTCATCCCAAAACCAGGGAAAAATGATTACACCCAAGCAAAATCGTTTCGGCCTATGGGCCTTGGTAGTTTCCTCTTGAAGGCGCTGGAAAGGTTGGTGGACCGTTACCTCAGAGAAGGGATTCTGGTGCAACAACCGTTGCACGCCCTTCAATATCCCTACCAGGCCGGAAAATCCGTTGATGTGGCTCTCCATCACCTCGTAAACAGGATAGATGGGGTGCTGCATCGAAAGCAATCCGCCCTGGGTGTGTTTATTGATATCGAGGGAGCCTTTGACAATACCTCCATCAAATCAATGGGCCGGGCGCTGGGGGGGGGGGGGGGGCGAGGAGCCAAGCCATCAATAGTACGGTGGCTCGGCTCGATGCTCTCCCAGCGCAAGGTCATTGCAAGACTGGCTGGTGATACAGCGGAGGCAGTTGTATCGCGAGGTTGTCCCCAGGGGGGTGTACTATCACCTCTTCTGTGGTGCCTCGTAGTGGACAGCCTCCTGCAATTGTTGAACCAGTCGGGCTTCTATGCCCAAGCTTATGCGGACGATCTCGTCATTTTATTACAGGACCACAAAATCGATGTTCTTGGGGGGCTTCTGAAAGAGGCCCTCCAAGAGGTCGAAAGGTGGTGTCTGGAAGAGGGGTTAAGAGTTAACCCCGAAAAGGCTGACCTGGTTACTTTCACCAGGAAGCGTAAGTTGGGGCCTCTGCCAGAGATTACCCTGGCGGGAAAGGTCATCCCATACAAAAGCTCATCTAAGTACCTTGGAGTTACAATAGACTCCAAGGTGAACTGGAACGAGCATATAGCAAATCGCACCAAGAAGGCTACCTCAGCCATATGGGCGTGTAGAAGAGCCTTCGGGTGCACGTGGGGACTGAGGCCGAGAATCCTTCACTGGATGTACACGGCCATAGTTCGCCCCGTTATTACCTATGGTGCCATCGTTGGTGGCCAAGAACAAGAACGGATAAGGCTAGAAAGCAACTTGATAAAGTTCAAAGACTAGCCTTTCTAGGCATCACTAGTGCAATGAGGACAGCCCCAAGTAGGGCCATACAGGCCATGAGGTCGGCTTACAGGCTGACCGGACTTGGCCATTGGATAGGCGAGGGAAAAACTACTGGCCACGCCACAATATGGAACAAGGCTACGAAAAACTGTCCAGTACTCCTTATGCTGCAGGACAGTGTGGAGCCTACCATTTGTCCCAGTCCAAAACTAGGTATCCAAATCCCTAGTAGGGATGACTGGGATAACATAAATAATACTATATGCGAAAATGGAATCATCTGGTTTACAGACGGCTCCAAAATTGGCGATAAGGCCGGAGCGGGAGTGTATGGCAAAACCACGAGGACAAGATTATCTTTTGCCCTCGGGTCATATGCTAGCGTTTTCCAGGCGGAAATATATGCTATCCTAGCATGCGGGATGGAAATCCTAAAAACGGCTCCAAAAAGGAGAACGATTCAAATATGCACGGACAGTCAAGCGGCCTTGATGGCTATTGAATCCAGCAAGGTCAAATCGCGACTCGTCCTTGACTGTAAAAAGATTCTAAATGATCTGGCCAGCTGCAATAGAGTAATACTCACATGGGTACCGGGACACTCAGGTGTCCCGGGAAATGAGGAGGCCGACAGACTGGTCAGAGTAGGATCAATAGGGTACCCCATAGGACCTGAACCTATATTAGGGGTCCCCTATTCAATGGGGGTTTCAACCATGAAATAGCTCCTAAATAAGGAGTTCGAAAAGTCATGGCAAGAAGCCCCGGGTATGAGGCAGGCGAAGACCCATATTATTGAGCCTTCGCTCAAATTAACCCATTAGCGCCCAGAGCTATTTTTTCTTTTAAATTCGATTTTTAATGGCTTATAATTTTCAAGAATAGTGTACTGACAATAAAAAAAATAGGTATTTAAAAAAAATTCGAAAACAGAAATATTAGCTGCTACCATATGATATCACTGGGCGGTTAAGGTGCAATCAATTAACAAAAAAAACAAATTTTCAATTCTTTGTAAATAAAAAGTTATATTGTGCAATATTTTTGAAAAAAATGTAAACACAAGTATGAAAATCTACAGAAATAGAGTCTAGGGTGTGAACCTATTCATTCATTCGTGTGATATTTGGCAAAACATGGAACACACAACCCAACATCACACTTTGTACACATAGTTCTTCCAAAAGATTTACAGTCTACACCAGCACATCGGCGTCTGTTACATGGAGCAACGTAGTGGTGCGTACCATCAAAACGTATAGCTGGAAAAACGGTCCGGGAGGTGGCTGTTTTTGCAGGTCCTGGCATTTTAGGAGCTTCACCATAACGCGCCAAATATACCTGTACTAATTCTCTTCTAAACAGTAAATTTGTAGTTTTACTATGATGTTTTCTGTACAGTAACCAAGCGTTATTTATTGCAGCATCTAATAACCATGTAAATATATTCCAGTACCACTTCTTACTTCTCACACCAACTCGATAACTGGAAATACACTCATCCATTAGATCGGTCCCGCCCATATTTTGATTATATTTGGCGACGCAGCATGGGCGATCTACTAAAATATTGCGTTTCTCAGCCTGCGAGAATCGTTTGACGGATCCCACAGGAGATACTCATACGCTTTGATGGAAGAGTATTATACCCGCTTAGAATTAGGATAGCCAGGAAACATTTAATTTCGTTTGCCGAAATTTTTGGATCGAGCTGGTTTAAAAAAATTGCATATCTTTGAGTCTCTTCTACCAGGTATTCAATAATCTCATTGTCAAAAAACCTCTCAAATATGTCAACACATGACAAGTGCTCATATTGGGAATAATTTGCCTCTAGAAAAATGTGTTGTGTAGGTTCTAAATCACCTTCGATCCAACAGCAATCCAATTTTTTACGGAGATGATAATTGATCCAAATGTAGTTTGGTTGTACGTGCTGCTCTGTCTGCATAAGATGTTCTTCGTGGATAACTTCAGCGGTTGAAGCTGGAGGTTCCTCAGGTACCGTTGATGGCTCGACACTATTGTCACACAATCGAGTGTTGTCGATTAGTTTGACTTCCACAGGTGCCCGTAGCTGTCTACCCGTTAGATTGTGAATCATACCTCCCTCATCCTCATCTGCAGAGTCTTCATCGGTCTCAATGTTAATCTCAGGAGGTTCAATAAATATCTCATCTACTTGATTAGCAATATTTTCATCGGCATAAACCATATCCAGAGCTTCGGATAAGGTTAACCCTCCTCTGAAATAAAACCGCACATTATAGTAGTGTAAACGCCCAGTGATACCATTTGGTATCACTGCCATTTGACCACCCTATACAAAGTTGCTTTCAAAAATTAAGTAATATACATAATATCCTGACACAGTATACCTCAAACCTAATATATTGCACTACTTATTGTAGAAAAAAAAGCCAAGTCAATGAAATAAATTTACTTACATGAATCGAATGTCCATAATTTTTCAAGGTTCAGAAATTTCCAAATAAAAACACGTGTTTACAACTGCCACGACAGCGTAACTTCTCCCGCAATGGTTGTCGTACGACTGATGGTATTCGGTTAAGCCAAATCGAGAATAAAATTTGACCCCCACCTAATTGTCTGAGAATGCCTGCCCCAAGAGTAACAACTGATTTGTTGATATCATATGGTATCACTGGGCGGTAATGGGTTAACTCAAAGTCTGCTAGGTATGAACCGAAGAGACATTAGAACGGTGACAGGACTCCTTACAGGCCACTGTCACCTTAAAAGGCACTCCACATGATAAGGGTCATAGATGATCCTGAATGTGGATGGTGCATGGAGGATGAGGAGACTGCATCTCACATCCTCACAGAGTGCCCTGCAATTGCAAGGGTCAGAGAACGGCACTTTGGGAGCTGTGTTCTGAACCCAGAGGATGTTAAGAGTATTCACCCCAGGAAAATATGCGCCTTTGCTAGAGAGGTCGGCATACCTGGGTGAATACTCATGGAATGTGGGTGAACAATGGGCCCGTCAGGCGGCCTAAGTGCATGGGTTTTCCCGCCCACTTTTCTCATCCATTCATTCATTCATTCATTCATACCCTTCTTTATACTTATTTAATACATATTCAACTCATGTAATATAAAATTATCTATCATTATGAACGGACATAATTTTGCACTCCTAAATAACCAGTTTGCCCCACTGCGAGCCGCTAAGACTATGAAAATGTGTATAGTCTAATGTGTAATGTCTGTACAAATTTGCACAGTCTTATCGTCTGGTTAGTTCATCCGGCCTTAACCGGAAGTAAAAGTACCAGCCCTAGATTTCGCAGAATTCTTAACGCTACCAGTTACTTGGAATTTCTTGAGCAGTCAGCTTACTGTTGACTGATTTATTGGAGATATGTTGAAGTACACTTCATGAAGCAGTACACAAACTTGGTTTTGGGATTAGATCTTGCGTGTCTTCGAACATTCAATTCTTTACTTTCCCACTCAAGAGATCCAGGATTTATTCATAAATCGTAAAATTCAAAAGAAATAAGAAATTAATGAACACAAATACAGAAAATCGAAAATGACGTTTGTTATAACTTAAACGTTATGTTAACCCTTAAAGTACACACTGGGGTACAGCTATACAACGACGTAATTCTTCAAATTTTGAGTATCTAAAAGTAAAGGAAAATGGTTTAGTGCGACATCTGGTTAGTAAAAATATAATATATACTCATTTTATTAATAAATTTTCTGATACTTTTTGGCAATAACAGGAAATACATTTTTTCCCAAAAATGTGACCCTTCATTTCCCAGAATAAATACCTTTTTTTAGTCCAATAAAGTAATTTTTTTCATATAGTGGCACATCAATATAAGACACCTAAATTTTTAGACCTTAATAGCGACAAAATAAAAAATGATTTTTTTAATGAAAATACCCATTTTTTCGCTCTTTCGTTATATTTTCATTTTTTTTAACATACTTAATTTCAATATTTAGCTTTATTATATATTCTATTTTATGAAATATACTTTCAAGAAGCTACAAACCAAAAATCAAGTCAAAATATTAAATAGTCTCATTTTTATAAAGGTTTTTTTCACTGGGGTACAGGTGTAGCCAGTGTGTACTTTATGAATCTGAAAATAAGTATGTACTTTAAGGGTTAACTTCAGTCCGTTTAAACTTATGTAGTTGCAAAGAGTGAATTTTACACGGGTTTTTTTTATAAAAATTGTTACGAAATTGTACAGTAAAAACAAAAGGCTGCTCTTTCAGATACTGAGAAAAAACCTAGGAATTGTCATTTGAAAAAATAAAGTTGGTCTCCATAACAATCAAACTCGAAAAAACAAATATGCTTCATGTTGATAGAAACATGGCAAATAAATTTATGAAAAACTTTTATTCAGGACATTTTCTCATATACAAGGTTATTAAAAATGTGACTGTATAAATATTTTATTTCAATTAATTGATGGTTTTAGTTGATTTTATTTAAATTAAAAACACTGTAATTTTTAAATTGTGAATCTAATCAAGTGACCAAGCTTAAGTGGGTAAATCAAGCATTGACATGACATGTAATATTTTCACGTTTCGGTTTGCGTCATTGAATCGATTTTATATTGTTTTAGGTGCCTATTTTGTTTACTACCGCCCTCATAGACTAGAGTCAGAGTTTCTTTTAGGAATATCTACTATTTCCTCCACATCAAACAAAGCGGCGTTTTTTTTTTTTTTTTTGGCTTTAGGTCCTATACCATGCAGCCAGTCACAAAAGGAAATTTAATTAACCAATTTAAACAGCGGCGAGTTAGAATTGATATTAAATAAATTAAATTACAAATATGTAAGCTTTTTATTTTTCTTTTTTTACAATTCATATAAACAATGTGTGTTGTATACATACAGGGTCATTCATAACGGATCGTACATACTACAATGGTGGAATGGAGTAAGCTAGACAAATATCAAATGGCTATTAAAACAATTCTTGATCAATATCTACTAAGATCAATGGTTGTATTTTTAAAGTACACCTCTGGTGCACCTGTGTTTCGCACCAAGTTATTTGCGTAAAACAACTAGTTGCTCACACACGCGTTTGAAAGTTATAAACGGAACACAGATGGTGCAACTTTTGTACAGGGTGATCGACTTATCATTGGAAGTGAGTTTTTCTCAGAAACGGCTGAGAGAAATCACTTTTACTCACTTTCACTCAAAATTCAGGCAAGAATAAAAAATATGTATTAGCTAACCGTCGAGACGCCTCGAAGAAAACATTTTCATCAACATTCCTTTTTTACTTTACCATCACAAAGCTAATTATGAATTATTTTTCTATATTGTATAAACGTTTTCTTGTATCTTGATTATTTACAGTATATGGGCGCTGTATATTGTACATATACTGAATTTTTGTATAGAGACTGGAGTTACCATTTCTGGAAAGTTGATATGTCAATACTTGCTTTACTAAAAATAAGCACCCAATAATTTACAAGATTATAGACCCATCAGTATCTTACCTACTTTGTCCAAAGTGTTAGAAAGGATTTTAAATTGTCAAATAAGACTATTTTTTGAATAAATACATTATTTCACCAAGTCAGTCGGGGTTTCGGCCATTACATAGTTCAGTCGGCATGTAGAAATCCTCCGAGCATATTAAGGAACTTTGAGGCAAGTTTACAGCCTGTTTTACACTATTCCAAAGCGTTTGATCGCATCAACCATAACTACTGGTTACATTTACACTACATAGGGTTTAGTGTGCCGGAAAGAGTCACTCAAGCATGATAAACTGCATCTTCCAAAGCTATCCAGCAGTCTCAAGGTTCAAATGACCACTTTTGTTATAACACAAAAGCGTCCGAAGTCCAAAATACATTGTTATCGCGGATGATACGCAATTATGGTATGCGTTCCATGAAAATGACGTACTTAATGCACGTGATCAATAAACAACGATTTGAAGCAGCTGTTTTTGTCGTCCCAGGACATTCTACACTACCCAACCATCCTTAGCTTATTTGGTCCGCAAAGAAGTTATCGATTTCAAACAGTTGTAACATATATGTGGGTAATGCTCGCATTGAACTCTACAAGTTGTAAGGAACTTGGGTATAATTATTGTTTCCTTCCCTAAGATTTTCTAATCTTATAAATGCCTGTATCAAACGAGCGTTCTGTAATTTTTAAACTAATTTACGGAAACAACTTCACAAACCAAGAAGCTTTTGTTGATTCCCTGGTACGTCCATTTTAACTTTGGCGATGTATTTATAACTCATGTTTGCGTGAACGATTCAAATAGAATACAAGAATACCCTGTATTAAATAATGTTTGGGAAATGTCTCCATAAAACAAAAATTACAGATTTTAACTGGTTGAACATGAAAAATAAGAAGAACCTTGCATTGCTGTAACTTATACCACAATTATTGTAAAAGGAGCCAGTATATTTATTTATAAAATCTTTGAAAGAGAAATCCAAGTGAAGATGGGGTATCAAACTCATATGATCACTCTTTAACTCTTTCTATATTAAGTAGCTAAAATGTATAATACTTACCCTCCTATAACCCTATCCTCAATTTTTTAAACACAAAGCCTGAATATATCATCAAAATTTCGTACTTCAGCTCAACCGGAATATACCGTAACATCTTTAGTAGCAATTACTGCCAATAATTTTAATAATTGCCCTATAACTAATTAGAAAATTTGTAATATCTAAACCACTCTAACAATTTCGAATCATCCTTATGTACACTATCCCTATACCCAAAGTTCATAGTTTTTGAGATATTAAATGTTTAATGTCAGAATTTCATATTGGTATGAACGATCTAGTCCTAAATATAAAACGGTAGAATACAGTTACAATGCGACGAAAATAAAAATAGCTATCCAGAGGTGCCTCTCAAAGTTGAATTTTTAATATTTAGGTAGGCGCTATGGCACAGGCTTTTGTTTTTAACGTCAGTTTCTTTTAGGTTCTTCTTCAATTCCCCGCTTTCCGGTTTTTAAGTGACGTTCAAGCCAAGGAAAATATTTATCATGTTGTTGTGCACGATCTGCTTTTGCTTCCCTGATTTTTTCTCATGTTGATCCATACACTAGCAACATGTCGATTTGATGTTCGCGAAGTAAAAAGTGGCATTTTAAATAAAAGTATAAAAAAATAATAAATACCACCAAACGTTGTAAACAGTTAAAGATTTAATTGTCAAATTAAGCAACAATGAAGAAACTGACGAACAAAACTAGTTGTGAAGCGCCTACCTATATTAAAATTCCTAGGCACCTCTGATAGATGCATTGACTGATTCTACCGTTTTATATTTATGCATCGTTCATACCTATGGGTGCCTAGGAATTTTAATATAGGTAGGCGCTATCTAAGGCTTTTGTTCGTCAGTTTCTTCATTGTTGCTTAATTTGACAATTAATTCTTACTGTTTACAACGTTTGGTGGTAGTGTTATTATTTCTCTTTTTATTTAAAATGCCACTTTTTTACTCGCGAACATCAAATCGACATGCTGCTAGTGTATGGAGAAGTGAGAAAAATCGCAGGGAAGCAAAAGCTTTATACGGGCAACGATATCCAGATCGTGCACAACAACATGATAAATATTTCCCTTGGCTTGAACGTCACTTAAAACCGGAAGAATTGAAGAAGAACCTAAAAAAGAAACTGACGTTTAAAAACAAAAGCCTATGATAGCGCCTACCTATATTAAAATTCCTAGGCACCTCTGATATATGCATTGACTGATTCTATCGTTTTCTATTTATGCATCGTTCATACCTATGACATTCTCACATTAAACATTTAATATCTCAAAAACTATGAACTTTGGGTATAGGGAAGTGTACATAAGAATGATTCGAAATTGTTTGTAGAATTCAAATTTCTAATTAGTTATAGGGCATTCCATTAAAATTATTGCAGTAAATTGCTACTAAAGATGACTTCCGGTATTTTCCGGTTGAGCCGGAAGTGCGAAATTTTAATGATATCAGGCTTTAGTGCTTCCAAAATAAGTTAAAGATATCATATGAGTTTGTCCCTATCTTCACTTGTTTTCTTTCAAAAGAATTTTATAAATGACACATTTGACATCTTTAAACGCGATTTTCTCGGAAACTGTCAAAGATAGGTATAGGATATGATACATGTTTTAGGCTTAGTTTTTTCATTAGAATTAAAAAAAATATATAATATATAGGGTATTCCATATAAAATAACAAAGTTTAGGGCATTTCCGGTCAAACAGGAAGTGATGATCAGTCGTTTTTGTAACTAAGTTTTGCATCCCATTCAATGATATACATTCCCAAAATTTGAAATCGATATCTTTTTTCGTGCCTCAGCTAGAGCCTGGGTAGTAATCTCGTGGTCACCCGGTATATAATTTACAAGGCGATTAAAAATTCAGTTTATACCTTAATTATCTTAAAGTTGCGTACTTCCGATCCTGCGTTGTAGCACACATTTCCGGACCTTATATTTTTCCGTTATTTTAGACAGTTTTTATTTGCAACAAAAAATATACGTATCATTTAATAGTTGAAATATTGCATATGTTTTAATAAACAAATGTCTTTAGATACCTCAACAATAAACAATATACACACAAATGCTCTAACTTAAATATTTACAAAATAGTAAATATTAAAATAACAGTAAGAGTCAGGAAAATTAAAAGTTAATTATTTAATAAATGCCAAATATGGGTACCATTGTTATTTAAGCACAACTCGTAACATTTTTTTGTTACATTAGCAGTTTCTCCTTTCCGAAAATATTTCCACCAAGTTGACAACAAACAGCAGTTATTTTTGCTTGAAATCAAAACAGAAATTGTTTTATGCAAAGCCCATTTCTCTTTATTCGAATTCAAAGAATAATATTACTTTAATAAATAGGTAGGATGCATTTATTTCATTTTTCGCCAAAAAGCCAAAAACTGTTCTTCACACATACTTTCACACTTATCTTAAAGTAACAATCAAAGAAGCGTCAAAAAAACTAAATTTGATATAAAATCAGATATTTTTAAAAATAAATAAATTTTATGATTATAAAATGTTGAACACACAAGAGTTACGCCCTTTTGAGTTGAATACGGTTTATTACTCAGTTCTTATTCACAGACGTGCTCGATGGTGTGAAATTTAGAAATGGAGTATTTTAGTTGGCTAATAATATTTTTTGCGTATGTTTTAGTAGACCAAATATAAGATTTTGGGAATCGGCCATAACTTTTGAAATCTTACAAATCATAAAAAAAGGTATATTGGCAAAAAAATCGAGGCATCTCGATGCTTATGGAATCATCGTTAAGCTATACTTTCTATATCTGCCTTAAACTGTAGAAGCTTCTGGCTTTAGTAAAGGCAAGTAAATTGATATACTCTTTACAGAAATTATATTCATTTATCTAACAGTTTACGAGAAAAACTGTGCAGTCAACAATAAATCGACCATAACTTTTTAAATATTCACAATACAAAACAAAATTAAATATCTTAATTTTGAGCGAAGGTAAGTAAAAGTGGTATGTAAAATAAGAGTAAAAAAGGTGTTATAATAAAGAAATACCAAAAAAAAAAAAATTGTTAGGCATTTTGAAATTGACATTAATGATGAGATAAATTAATTTTCAATTAATTTATCTCATTTATAATTGAAAATTAATTTATCGTAGCCATTTCTAAGAAAAACTCACTTCCTATGATAAATCGATCACCCTGTACAGCTAGAAGTAATAAAACTGATCACAGAAAATTTCATTATCAAAGCCAAAATACTTTTATTCAGGTACTAAAGTGAGTTTTGCACATAACAAACTGTGATCTAAGAAAGCTGTTGAAAAAGCTAAAAGGGTCAGTATAATCAGAAGCCGATCAGAAGTCAGTAAACCAACAGAAACGAGATAAAGTGATCTTTTAAAAAGTATAATATAGAAAAATACCGATTCTTATAAGAATTCCTTTTTTTTATTGAAAACAAATACAAAAACTTATTACATATACAACAGTTACAATACTTGCAACAGTTACAACATAATAAATCATTGTCATAAAAGCTGTGTTTTACACTGATTGGATTCTGAACCCTCCATATATAAATTAGTTGGAATAACCAAATAGTGCTGTGACCCTTCGGATATTCTCTAGTATTTTAGTGTACAACTATCACGAATTTGTAGATATCATTAGTCACCCTGCAATTTTGTAAAAATTGAGCAAGTACATGTTTTTATCGTCATTTGACTTGTCTAAGTTGACTCATTCTACCATTACAATATAATTCGTCAGGAATCACCTTCTATAGGTGGAATTGGTTGAATTCATGGGAGTATGAAGTTTATTTAAAAAAGAAGTTCCTTGAAAATATATAAGATTGACATTTTCATTTCAGTTATAAAAAAATGACAATCTATACTTGTCTTGAATAACTTGGAATTCCAACCTTGTACCACCATATATTTATTTATAACAGAAATACTATATAAGTACAAATGTTATGTCTTATATCTACATTAATAATAAATAAGGTTTGATTTTTGGGCCCAATTGTTTATTTTTTTTACAAAATACACCTAACACTTAGAGCTTTCGAAAGAGTATTGATACACCATTTTCTAATAAGTTAAAATAGGGACAAACAAATACTTAAAATAAAGATGAATACTTGATTATGATTATTACATGTGACTGATATAGAGTATCAGTTTGAAGAGTAACAATTAATTGCTAATTAAAAAAGAATTGGTTCATAGTTTTTTTATAAGTCATTTGTATTATTAAAACACATTAATTGATAATGACCTAAATGAGTGTTGGTTAAGAACACATGGTTTCTTAGTATATAGATATGTTACCATTGCATATACATATATGCTCACATAATATTTGAATAAAATGGCATAATACATGCACATAAAATTGTTAAAATTAATTTTTATTACCTCTTACCCTTAATACACGGTGTGTCCACACTTTCAATGAGATTGCATTGGTAACTTTTAAACTGTAAGAGATACAGTTAAATTAAAGAAAAGTGTGTAACTGTTTTTTTGGGTTTAATTAAAATGCTTAATTAAAATGTGATTTGTATACTTTTACCTTAGAAATATCAGGTTGGTGTTAGCTGGGGCAATTTTATTATTTTCTATATGGGTAAAGTGTTTTTGCTAGGCAAAATATGGAAAAATTAAGAAAAGTCGTTTAAAATTAAAAGTATACCAAATTTTCTAGTCAGATAATCTTTTTTGTAGAAAATATGATACTTGATATCCTAGCCCTAGCCCTAGCCCTAGCCCTAGCACTAGCCTTCTTGAGAACCATTCAAAATTAAGAAACAAATTCTCACAAGGAAATTCTGATAGGTTTGAATAAATATGAATCAATAGTAATTACTCTAAACCAACATCAAAAACATATCCATAAAAACGCAAATATACAATACACACTGTATTTTGGCACTTCTGTATAAATAAGATGCTACTGATCGATTTCTAAAATAAAAAATACAGGTGTCCAAGAAAAACGTAAGGTGAGTCATTAAACTTTTTTTAATTTTTTATTAAAGATTTTCTCCAAATCTTTTTTCGGGGTTTTTCTGAAACTGCTGAAAATTTTGGAAATCTGAACGCGCCATTTTCATGAGACATAAAATTGACGACGTTTTTATTTTAATTTCACCCACCTCAAATCTCTTATGGTTTAGAATTTACTAATGCAGTCCCATCGAAATAATGGACGCCGTATAGACTGTGGTGGCTATATTTCTTAATTAATTGCAATGTATCAGACAATTGTACAATTGAAACGAAACCTCAATTAAGATTGTTGAAGTTTATAAATCAAGATAGTTGTTAGGTGTCCAGCCTTATTTTCTAAGTTGGCTGCAACAACTATTAAGGTTAGAACTAACCTAAAATTCAAATTCATTATAAAATTTGATATGAATTAGTATCGTGAACTGTTAACCTGAGGAAAATTCTTTAAATCTTTATTTAATTAAGGTAATCTACTATGTTATACAGAGTGACCCGTTTAAAATCTGGACATCCTTCAACAAAGGTAACACTCATTCACCCATTTTCACAGATCAAAAACTATACGTTTTTTTTTTAAGTTTTTAGAGTTTTAGTTACAAAAACCAAAAACTACTGTATTTTCTGTGACTGAAATTCAAGAAACCGAATTAGTGAGTTCTATGCAAAAAAAGATCTAAATTCATAATTAAATTCAGCATCCCCTGTGTACCAAATTTAACCTGAAAATATTGAAATATATAAATGTTTCAATAAAACCTTTTCCAAAATTTATTCACTAAAAATCAAGTAGGTGATCGACATACTTAAAAATAACGTGTCAAATTTGTTTGGACCAGTGGTGGAATTTGAGATTCTCATATTTTAGTAAGGAAAAGTGGGACCTATATATCGTGGTATTTTCAGATTTTTGTGAACTCGTGTTACGTCTTCTGTTTGCACTACTGTAGAGTATCTGGCTTTAACTAATTGCTGATATTTAATAGCTTATTAGTTCCGTGCGAGGGCTCTGTTGTTCCCGTGCTTGCAGGTTCGCCAGCGCGCACCTCTGGCCGTTTTCGATAGTCAGTGGTCGTCCTTTCCAATTTCGGATGAACGACGGCCATTAATGATCATTTTTCCTGTAGCTATTACACGTGTCGAGTCGTAGAATTGCATTTTTGCGTCCATTAATTGGGATTTAAACGCTCGATCCGTTAATTGAATCTTGGCTGTGTTGAAGCATATATTTTCGTTTGGTTGAGTCGAGTTTCAAACTACATTTCTGTAGGATATAAAATTAGTTACAAAGGATTATTGTCTTCCAACATCGGACTAGTTGTACGTTGTGAACGTAATCCTGTCACCTATCGATATTGCTGTACTGGGTGTTTGTGGAGAAGTGCCGTGCCCTCAGAGTGAGGGTCCTTGGTACGGGTTCCTGAGTACAGGTTCCTTGTTAGGGGCTCTCAATTGACGAGCTCCAGAGTGTGGATCTGTTGTGCCAAGTTTCGAGCGCTTGGTTCGAACCTTCGAAGACAGGGTTGAGTCCTACGTCCCCGAAGTAGGAATCCAGTGCAAGGCTTGTTGTACATCCCCTTGCAGAGGATTGAACCCGAACTACGGAGATACCTTTTTTTCCTCGTTTTTATTACAACAACTGTTCCAGTCACGTGAGTTTGTCATTCCGACTGAAATTTATTCCACGTTACAATATGTTATACTATTGATATTTTACATCGCAGTATACAGATAGTTACGGCAATTTATTACTTTTATGGCCCTTTAACACCTATAATATTGTAGTACGTAAATGTAAACCAACTGTAGCTACCTGCGGAGTGTATTCTGGTATATTTTGTGGTTTTCTTTTTTTAGTAGGTAACATATTTAGTTTTGGAGTATTTCGATCGGTGTTAAGGCCGAATTGCACCCACTGTCACCACTGTATCTGTATATTAGTAAAACTGTGTATATTGGTGTTTGAAACGCTGTGTTTTAGTTTTCCTAACCCCAAAGAACGAGAATATCTAGTATGTCTTTTGCTCTTTGTTACCAACAATTTAAATCATTCATTATCCACTAACCTGGGGTACAGTATGCCCTGAGAATAGAGCTAGTAAAATAAATAAAAGTCGTGACACAGGACTACTTTCCGGGCAAAGCAAGTGTCACGACTCTAAGTGGACAAGAGTGCACCTTTTTGAGTCATAAAATCAAGACTCCAGCTGAAGTGAAGAATGTATTTAATATGATTTCTTGAATTTCGACAATAAAAAGATCACAGTGAGCCTTCGTTTTTTTAAGTAAACGGCGTCACTTTATCCTATAGTCTTTAATGTAGGGTACATTTAAAAAAAATCTGGGAATAATGTATAAATGTTTTAGAAGAGTGCCTAAGTGTTAAATTGACCACTCTGTAGATGATAAAAACGCTAGTAGAAATTGTATTATTTAGGCTGACCCTGTACTCAATGTGTTACATACGATAGGTGCATGTTCCTGACATCTACCTTACTATCTTAAATAGTAATATAACAGTTTTATGTTTTACAAAAAATAAAAGGTTCAGATTATTTTTAAAATGTTCTGTAGAAAAATATTCTGAACCCACTTTGAAACATGGAAGTAAAGGGAAAATATAGTTAAAGCAGACACATATCAACGGGAAGAGAATTTTTCATAACTCAGTATGTGCATCAGTATTAACAGTAATATAATTGATAGTAATTTCATATGTATCAGTCAGACCCATGATCTAAATCCGAATTTTTTGCCTATATTACACTGTTTTTACCACGTGCACAATAATTTCCTTCTAGGGCATTTAGCAATTTTTATCAGTAAAAAGGTTTCATACATAATATTTTATATCAGCTTTTTATAATTTAGTTGTTTAGAAAGTATCCTGGAAAATTATATACAGCGTGGCAAAAAGTCGCGCATAATGCCTGTAACTTTTTAATAACCTTGTATATGAAAAAATGTATGAATACAAGTTTTTCATCAGTTTATTTGCCATGTTTATGTCACCATGAAATAATTTTGTATTTTCCAACTGACCATCCGTGGGTTTACTCTCAATATCTGAAAAAGCAGTCTTTTCTCTTTACTGTAAACTAAAAATATGATATTGTTGGACATTTTTCCATAGATGGAAATTTAAATTCTTAAAAAATATTTAGATCTAATAAAAAATCATCTTTTTCAACAGGATGGGACACCACCACATTTTTGTAGCGATTATCAGGAAGCATTTAAAATGTAAAAGTTTATGTCAATCAATCAGATAATATTGAAGACTTGAAACAGAAAAGGAGTAGGGTGTTTAAGGAGGGTTTTTGGCCAATTTTACTTTTTTCGGATTTTTTTTTGTTTTCATCGTCTGTGAACCATAAATAGTCGATCCCCCGACGGGTGGTCACAATACCCTCCCCCTCTTTCAGCTCCCCTTAAACCATAAAATACCCATATACGAGGCATATATCTAATAACATAGTTTTGCCCTTAAAAAGTCCACTGTCGTCAGGCATGCATTCTCTATCCATGACATCTGAACTACCTCCGCTCCCCTCCTTTGTCCTGTTCCAGCTTGAGTTTCAGGTTGAGAGGTTTTGAGTTCATTTATTAATGTGATACAACCATTTGTCAAGTAATTGTTGTTGTGCGGAATATACCTGATTTTTCCTTAAATAATTGTTGTGCAGCATGTACCTGGTATGTTAGTAGTAAATGTATACTGGTAATGGTGGTGGTGGAAGGGATCAGGGGAGGGAGAAGGAGGAGGGTTTTAACTGGTGGATTGTTTACGACAGGTTAGTAAAAAATGATTTTTTTTGTTACTATGTTAATCGTGCTTCTATTGTATAGACTTGGGGGGTGGGTGGCTGTAATAGGAAGGTAGTCCAGATATACGCAGTGGCGGCTGGTGATAAAGGGCACAGGGGCACGTGCCCAGCCCAAATTTCAATAGAAAATATTTCTTTTGTGTTAATTTACTATAAATTACTGTTACAATAATATCAATTAATTGTATACGACAAACTATTCATGTAATTATTATTCCTTTTATACCACAAATAATGATTTTTATCACATATATATGACAGACTATCGATCGAGCACCGAGCCACCGTAGTCTGAATTCGCATCGAGCCACCGTAGTCGCATTTCGCGTGCGTGGCCGAGGGCACACAGTATCCCAGCCCTAGTTTTTAATCGGGCTTTTTCGGTGACTGGTATGTTTAGAGACAATAAGCAGCAGACATACGTCGTTAAATCGTTCGAAAATCAGCTGAACGGATCACACTTGTTGAGTGACCTTTTTTAGTGATTGTTTATTTTCTTCACTGAGAAGTGTGTTTTTACTGTTTTTAATTGTGAAACGTTTCAAAATGAATTCGGTGGACTTTTTATTGACTAAATGAACTTAAACTAAATCGATGAAATTAAACGGTTAGGAAGGCCGATACCCGATTTGATTATTTCCAAAACAGACGTAGGAAAATCGCGAAATTATTCACGAAATTTTAATAGTAGTGTCTACGACAGATTTAAGTAGTTATGTGGGTGTCCTAAAAGAAACAAACTGTTTTGTTTTATTTGTTTAGTGATGGGTGGCAACCAAAGTGCAAGGACTCAAGAAGGGGTGAGTGATTTAAAACATTTAAATGAACGAGCTAAGAAACATGCTAGCTACAATGAAACACATTTACATAACATCCTAGATTTTAGTGTGTTGGGAAAGGTAGACATAGGGCAACAGCTTGATAGTGCTTATCGTGAAAATATAAGATGTCACAATGAAAATGTGGTTAAAAACAGACATATTTTACATCAAATAATTAATTGTATTAAATTTTGTGAAACAAATCCGGGACTGTAATGAAAAGGCAATTACCATTTTTGTGAATAATAAGGACAGGCGAGCTGATTTCCTCTACAAATAACGGTAATATACCTATATCAAATTTTTTTCACATGTTGCCACCCATTATTTTAATATATTTAAGCCCTCAATATTCGTGCCTAATAATTATTTCAAAAAGCTACCAAATCCCAAAAATTATTCTTGTGAAAGTCTATATTTTTGTATAAAAGAATTTTACATTGAAATTCTGAGTGTCAGTAAAACGCATGACCTTGAAAATTTTAAAACTTTTCGCCTTTAGGCGCCATTGGTAGCTAATAAGTAATCCTACTGACACACCCTGTGCCCACCCATGTAACACACCCACGAGCCGTCACTGGATATACGTCATAGATGGAAGCATGCATGCCTGGCACTACGGTGGACTTTTTAAGCATTATTTAAGGCGGACTGTCATGACCACCCGTTTATGGGGGATTGACTATTTATGATTCATAGACGATGAAAATAAAAAAAACTGAAAAAGCAATATAAACCAAAACCTCCCCTTAGAGACCCTACTCCTGTCAAGTTAAATCCGGGCCTTTCCCGAAGATTTCTTAGTAAATGTAATTGAAGGGTTTCGGAACCTGCTTGGGCATTGCTTAGCGTAAAATGAAGGTCACTTTCTCTGTTGTTTCATTTAAAAAAAAAAATTATTAAGTAAGCAATTACACTATTTTACAAAAATTAACTCTAAATGTGTTTTTTGCAAAAATTTCTTTATGTAACCATATCAAATTTTTACTGCACAGTAAAGAGAAAAAGCTGCTCTTTCAAATATTAAGAGAAAACCTACGGGTTGTCATTTAAAAATTATAAAGTTGGTCTCCATAACAACCAAACTCGAAAAGACAAAATTATTTCATGTTGACAGAAACATGGCAAATAAACTGATGAAAAACTTTACTCAGGACATTTTTTTCACATACCAGGTTATTAAAAAGTTCTTATTTAAGACATTATGCGTGACCTTTTTCCCACGCTAATATGTGTATTTGCAAGAGCAATATAACAATTTTTAAAATCTTCAAAGGAGACAAAACAGACTTGGTAAAAGTTATTAAATATAGTAATACCTTTTTTTATAAAAAAAACCTTCGCTTTTTTAATTTAAGGGTTAAGGAACTTATTTGGCCCTTGTGGTAAGCGATGCACCATGCTGTCAAGCTTGTTTGGGCGGGGGGTTGGGTTTTTGGCTTGCTTCCTTTTTGTGGGTTTTTTTTTCCACGGAGGGGGCCCGGCCGGGAAAAAAAAACCACATTTTTTTTTTTTTTTTTTTTTTTCCAGCCCCTTTTGTTTAATTCCGGGGTGTTACTGTATAAACGATCTGTGTGGTATCCCTTTTCCATCGCTTACCAATTAAATGACCTAGTCGGAATATTTGAAATAAGTGTATAAAGCCATGATCACACTTGTAAAAACTTGTTTATTTTTACAGGATACATCGTAACTGTTACCTCCAAAAAATATGTTTCAATAACTCGAAATTTCAACTGTGTTGGTCTCTACTTAATCCTTGTATGTCTCGATAAAGTAGCAAATAATAATTCAATTAGGCTATTTTTGTTACCTTCTATAAAACATACCTACTTATGTGTGCTTGTAGGTTCACACAGTTTCAAACATTTATAAGGAATGATGGAAGTTAGATGTGTCAAATGTCCCAAGTACTGTTTTTCGAAACACAAAGGCCTCAATAACTAAAACTTCAATAACAGAATTTTGGACATGTCTTTGTCCTTCAACTCATATAACTAAAAATTACTAATATGTACAGTACACCCAGAATAGCTTTGAGCACGACAAGGAACATAGAACAATCATAAGAACGATCATACACGAGACATATTACTCAGGTATTACCAGAAGTACGTAGGTATAATCAGCAACAAAACCATTTCAAGCAATCAAAATATAATTTACCTACCTCTTACTTAATATGTTAGCTTATAAATTAATGGCTACTTTTAAGGATTTAATCACTTAAATGACCTGATAAACTCAGAGAATCTGACCAGTATAATCTTATAATCATAGTTCCTCTGTTTTTATAAAAGCTTATATAAACTGACCAACATTTCCATAGGTATTTTGGGGCGCTGAGGCCGAATATGCGGTCATAATTGGCCGATCAGTTAGAAATTCTGACATAACCTCAAAAAACACCTTAAAAATGCCCGAAAAAATCCGAAACAAGTAAATAAAAAAGACACATGAGTTGAACACTATATCTATACGTAATTTGGGCCATTGAAACTGAACTTGCGGTTAGAATTAGCCGATCAGTAAGGCATTTCGACATAACCTCAAAAAAACACCTAAAAACGACCAAACATCCAAAACAATTAAATTGAAAGCTTTAACCAAAAATTTTAAACCTATCTAATCTAATATATGTATTTCGGAACATCCAATTTACACAAGGCAATAATTTCACACATTCTAAGACATGAACTTTACACAAAGAACTCTAAACCGAGTTATTAAATGTACAGTCGTGTTCAGATAAATCCGGGACAAGTTTATTTTTTCGTTATAAATTGGTTTCTCGCTTGGACGATGTTACCATGGATACCAAAAATTCGTTAACATTTTACTTATCAAATTTCACAACAATCAAATATTCCGAAGTACTAGCAAAATACCTTGACAACTAACAATCATAATCATAATCATAATATAGTATAAAACAAAGTCGCTTCCCGCTGTCTGTCTGTCCCTATGTATGCTTAGATCTTTAAAACTACGCAACGGATTTTGATGCGGTTTTTTTTAATAGATAGAGTGATTCAAGAGGAAGGTTTATATGTATAATACGTGTATAATATAATAGAGAAACACTTATTATTTTAGAGGTTTCTAATGTGATGTCGTAAATAAACACATTTTTTGCGCTTACATTGCAAACGCTGGCTGAACCCTACGAGATAGATCAAAATAATGTACTACAGTATTGTATACCTTAAAAAGGTCTACAAAAAAGTCCGAGTGCACCCGTGCGAAGCCGGGGCGGGTCGCTAGTATTTGATAAAACACTTGATTTGATTGATTTGAATTATTTCGAAAATAAAAGATAGTTGGTCAATAAGAATTCGCAACATTTACATTTGAACAAAAAATTATATTTACATTTAACCGGTGTTTGCGGTTAAACGAATATGGCAAAAAGAGGGATCTTTACAAAGGAAGGTTGGGACTGGGTTGAGCAATAAAAAGACGACTGCTGAAAACGACGTGGCAGCTGTTGAGATCATTCTTTTGAAGCGGCAACAAGTGCTGTTATCCATGCAAATTTTCCCGCTCCGTGAGTTACAGCATGCAAAAGAATATTGAAATCTGATCTAATGTGCCGTGTTGCTGCAAGACTGCCACATTTACGTAATGAACAAAATGAATCAAAATTATTGTTTGTAGTAAATCATACAAATTATGATTTAAATTATTGGAATCAGAACCTTCAGCGATGAGAAAAATTTTCAATCAACCGGCAATGGTAAAATTATAGTATAGAAACCACATGGAACAAGTTACGGTATGAACAATATATTAAAACAAAAAGAACCCCTGGACGGTCTGGAGTTATTGTTTGTGGTTGGAAGAACACAGGATTTAAGCATATTATGCTGACGGATTGATAACAGGTGTAATGCGATTGTTGACCAGGATATTTTAGAATACATAATGCTACCCACTCTCCAGCAGACTGTGAGCAACAACTTTATATTTCACCAGACTAACTGTCTAGTCTACACGTCTGCAATAATAAATCAAGTTTCTAACTAGTAATGTTTAAATTTTACAATGGCCCGCAACACAATGCGGAATTAAATCCGACTGAGAATGTTTGGGGACTTTTGGTCAAAATTCTGGAAATACGAAACATAGTACCAAGAAATGTGGAAAAACTGTGATAATTTATCGAAGAAGCGTTGGAGGAATTAACAAATAAGCATTTGGGATTATGTCTTATTAATTCCATACCGCATAGACTTGAAGGAGTTATTCAAAGAAATGGGGCCCAAACAAAATATTGTTTTTTTCAAATTTTTAATGGTTATGTATAAGTTTTGTTTTAAATAAATATTCTTCTTTGTTTATTCCATTCAGAATAGGTGTTATAAATTTAGTCACGACTAACGTGCTAAAAAAACAGCAATTACATGATACAAAATGTTGTCCCATATTTATATGAACAAGACAATAATTATAGAGTTGCAATACACGATTTGTCCCAGATTTATCTGAACCCGACTGTATATTGATATTATAAAGTGCGCATTAATGACGGTATTAAATATACCCTTGTGTAATAATTATTAATGACATACATATATTATTAGCTCTGGATTTGAGGAGATTGTTTAGAATAATGCAAAAATCCTAACATACTAGGATCAAGTAGTGACAATCACACGAATTTGGTGTATGTATTTTGATATACTACACAAAATCAAAATATACACTAATTTTCCACGTTCAAACACGCAAATATGATACTTATCGCAACACACACGCAGAGATACTCACAAACAAATAGTTATTCACCAGACTGTACTTCTTGAGGCTTTCACGACTTCAAGTTACAACAGAAATGAGCTCTGGATACAAGTTCAGTTTTTTTTTCTACTGCGCATCCTCCAGCTGAGGGAAAATCTACTTTTGGTGCACTGTACATTTATTTTTTTCGTTTATATTCGAGTTTTCGTTTATATTCTGACATTTTATCTACATGATTTATTATATGAGACAGTAAAAACATTCTTATATAAAAATGTTAGTAAATTTTCACTAGTAATCCCCTTAGCGCTTGAATTATTACCCAAAAATGTTTCAAGGACCTACAACGTTCGAGACCAAAAAAAAAAAAATTATTGTTAATTAATCCAACCTGGGGGGTTGGGGAAGGAAAATTTTACACCTAAATATGTTTAAGAAATATTGACATATTGTTGACGTGTTTATTATAAAAATATTATTTTTGCAATATGAAAAAAAATACAAAGTAGATTGGGTATTCTGACAGAAAAGTTTTGTAATATGTGACGTTTATTACTTATTGTAACTGTGATCTTATTACATTTTTCCTAGTTTCATATGTAAACATTTCTTTCTTTATAGAATTTGTTTATTTACGAAAGTAGTAGGTAGATATAACATTTTTTTTATAATCTATGCTCGTGTAGAAATAAGAATTATAATAAAAATATTTGCTAAAAACAAGAGCACCCGACTGGTTTGAAGGTCTAGATGTGAAAATTTCAGTATTATCTTTTAAGGTTATCGAACGAACAGCCTGCATATTTTTTACTTTTCTTTCAGAACTCTTCCACCTTGTATAAAAAATTTATACTTATTATTTAAATTTAAAGTTTAATATTTTCATTGGAACCTACAGACTTTAGATTGCCCTAAAGAAATCATATATCTATTAGGTATATTATATTTTGACATCTTGAACTCTTGCCATACCTCAAATTAGAAGTTTAAAATTGTCGCTTCTGGATAATAAAAGGTAGCTAGTTTAAACTTGAGCACTCGAGTTAGATATGTTGCTACTTTTTCAGTTCTTATTAAGACTCTACATGGCTTCTCAAAATATAATTTAAAATCCATTACAAGGATTTTCATAAACTATAACGAATATTTATATGCATACGTTCAAATTGAGCTGATCTGCTTTTCACCATAGTTTAAAATGAGAGGAAACCAACAAAAATATATTACAATTGTGGACCACGCCTAACAAATAAAATTGATTATATTAATACGAAACTTACATTTATATATATGTTATACAGGGTATAAATAAACACCGACAAACTTTCAAAACATATTCAGGAGCTGAAAATAGCAATTAAATGCAACTAAAAATAACTACTTTTTCTACACATATTTTTGTAGAAAAATCCACCAAAGGGGGGTTTCAGAGGGGAGTTATGTCTCTTCAAACACCCATAACTTTTGAACGGATCACAATTTTGGAACCAAATCCATATTCGGGTAGATCAATGAAGAGGAAACACAGTTCTCCCCGGTATTTTCCCCTGTCACTTACCGTTTTCCAGGAAAACAAAATAAGAACGATTCACATTATATGGACTGACAACGTCACGTCAAAATATTTACAAATGGATTTTCTGGTTCTATTCACATATATTTAGGGTGGACCTTAATTTTTTTTTTTCGTGTTTTTCTCAGCGGGCCGGGTGAAAATCAGTTCTGGGTACCTAAAAACTTGTGCGGGAAACCAAAACTGCCGCGATCGGAACCTTTTTCACGTGCCGCCAAACACAAGAAGTTTCTTATGGGATTTACATGTTAAAAATCACTGAAAACGTTCGATACGCTCAAAAACGATGAAAATCATCAAGTCTGATAGACGCAAGGATATATTTCCATGTAGTTTTTCCTCTTGAATCAGATGGAAGCAATTTCGTTTATTCGTTGAGTGAAAAAAATTATGAGCGAAAAATTGCGAAAAAACACCAAATTAAACTAAAAAAATTGAAAAAGACGAAATAATTTATTATTTCTCTGAGGAGTATTAAGCATATCATGACTCAAAAGTAGACGTAAAATCCTACAATTTGACGTCCGGTTGAACTCTGTAGGTGCCTCTGAACCGGAGTTACGATCATTTCAAGTTGTACGCAAAATTCAGGAGCGTATATGGCGGAAGGCGATTTTTCTGTTTTTTCAAACCTGATTCTCAAACGATAGATTCTCCTGCATCGACTTGCATAATTTAACGGTAGTATGAAATGCTCCATATCATACGAATAATTCATCATCTTAATATAATATTACCTTTAACTTGAAGTCATTTTAGTCATTTTCGATTATAAGAGAATTTTGGGATTGGAACATACTATAGTGTCCGACGTTCGTATACGTACTTGTAACGTTAGCATCATACTTTGGAGTTGGGGAGCTGCGTCGTGGTATAATCGGGTAATAATACAAATCTCTATGTTATGTGCTTGTTTCTCAACAATCGAATAGTTTAAGGGTTATTCAAGCTTGAGCAAACGAAAGAACAGAAGAAAGAATTCTCGAAAAAAATACGGTTTTTCTCTTAAAGTTGGTAGCTTCATTCGCCCTGACATTAGAAGCCGCGGAAATTTCTTCGTCAGGTGAGAGAAGTCTACTACCAACTTCAAGAGAAGTCGAGAGAGAAGGAGTTTCTAAGAGAAGAATTGAAAGTGGCGACGGTTGTAAAGTAGTCGTTTGAATAGATTCGTTCGGGAATACGCCTCGGAGCAATCCGAACAATCTGAGCAGTTCACCCGAACACGCTTTTTTGATTCGAGCGCTCCAAGCGATCCTAGTGATTCAGACGTAAACACACGAATGTAAACAAACACTAAATTAATCTAAATCATTTTTATTTGTACAATTTAGTAATTAAATCAATTGAATTGACTTAATTAAATCAAATCCAACAAAATTCAATCCATGTACTTATTAAACTGCACGAATAAGAACGGAATAAATTAGTTTCAGGTTATTTGTATTTGGCGCGCGCTTCGGAGACCACGGAGTGCTCGGATCAAAAACGCGTGTTCGGGCGCGTATAAATTAATTAAAACTAAATATAGGTATATAAAACTAAACATAGGCATAGGAAATTAAAAATCGATGCAGAATTTAATTCTACATTAAAATGTGAAGTAAAATATGGGCCATTGTATTCACAAAATTTGAGTTTGGATGGTTAGAGGTTGAGCTAAATGATATCTCTGTTTTAAACACCCTTAAACAACCTGTTCTGTTGTACATAATTGAAAAATAATAAAAACATTGTTGCATAGCTTAAAGGTTCTACTAACTACAGTGCTAAAACCGATACTTAATTTTCTAAAATGTAATTTTAGAACATCTTTAATCTGTGGGTATCTTGACCTTTCAACAACTTGTCAGAAACTGAAAACGCTAGACAGCTGCAGAAACAACAAAGCACCTGGATTCAACGGGATCCCCTATGAATTTTTAAAAAATCTTCCTCAGAACTGGATACTCTATTTATTGTCAATTTGGACATTGAAAATATTACTCATTGTTGTTAAGTTTTGTGACATACTATTTAAGTTTTGTGAAAAAACATATTTCACAAATATTTTACAAACCGTTTCCAGTATTTTACAAACCGTTTTTCTTTGTGCTGAGTAATCTGTGGCAGATAAAACCCTAGCTCCACTCCAGAGGTATCTGATAAATGGTTTGATAAATGTCTTTGAATTTTCTTCGAATTTTTTTTACATGCCAAATTTTTTACAAAGAAAGAATTCAACTGTTCTTGGTTTTTGAATTTGCACCCAGCATATTTTTATTTTACCAGAAATACTGTTTTATTAATAGCTAGCGCAAAACAGTCATACAAAATACATTGTTTTTCTGGTCATTATTCGGTTAAAGATGCTCGTTAAATGTGCTACCGATTTAGAATTCATGTCCATTGTTTACGACTCTTAAAAAACCATTTTGATGATTAACTATGGGTTTTTCATGGAATTACTAGTGCAAAACGATGGTTGACAAATATAACTTCTGGAGTTGTTTTGCAAAGTTAGTCTTGATGTCTGTTTAAAATGGCCTAAAATTATTACATTTGTAAAATGATAAAACCGATTTTAGTATTTCAGTCAGTGTCAAGAACGCTGTTCGTCCAATATACGAAACTATAAATCGGATAACCATATTTGATGGCCTATTGAACTCGATTTCGATGAAAGAATTTTTCCCCGGAGGTTTACAGGATGTTATCACACCTGGAATAATAAGATCAAAGAATTAGTTCTAGATGGAGCTTTTTAGGCTGTCGCTGTATTCCGATTTTCCTTTAGGAGTCGAAACTCCAAGTTTCGCGAACTAACTTGACAATTGGCATCCACGGAATTTTATTGCCCTAAAAAAGGCTGATGATTTTCTCGACCAAGTTGATGAATTTATTCATCAACTTGTTCAAATAATTTTGATCAAATACATTTGTGAGATTCTTGGACTGCTTAGTTTGTTTTGCACTTTTAACAAATCAAAGTTACATGTGATGATTGTCAGTCGTCAATTTTTCCAGCATTTAAGGGTAATTTACAATTTAAGGTCATCTAAATTTGTATTATACGTAAATAAATTTCAGCTTTACAGCAGTCAAATTTGCCCTTGAAGCTACTTCATGAATCAATTCATCAATTTATTGTTGGCGTAAAAGCCATAACACCAACATTACATAAACTTAAGTGTGGAGAGATGGATAAATGCAATAGCTGCAAACAAGCAGGATAGCAAATTAACGTAACATAGTTTCAGGCATCGTCGGAAAATAAATAAACTTATTTGACTCTAAGGTGCAGGAAGTTAAGTTAAATTAAACTACTAGTTAAGTTAAAGTACCTTTGTTGCAGGCGTCGAAAGAAAATAAATAAAAAATCATTGACCCAATCGAGCAGGAATGCAAACTAACGTATAATGTCAGGAATCGAGAGATAATAGATACAAAATTTAGAAATTGCTCATGAAGCTATGCACGTGAGGCCATGGAACATTCTATGTCTTAATATGTACCGTGTTTGCACACATTTAACGAGTTTTCGAGGGTCGCTCGAGAACTTGAGAGAATGTCAAAGGTTAGGCACACCATCAAGACCCATGACGTCATGCGTCACATTCATGATGCTCGATAGAGTTTTCCCTACCCCAGATTTTGCCCCTTCAGGTTAGGCAAACCATCTTTACCAAGCGTGACGTGACGCAAAACCATACGCAGATCGCGCAATATTTTCCAGGGACAATCCCATAATAAAGACATAGATGTCAGGTTAGGCAAACCATAGACCCATGCTCATGCTCCACATGGCTGTGTTTCCTTTCCCCTTGTTAGGCCACTTTAAGCGTGACGTGACGCAAAACCATGACTCAGATCACAATATTTTCCAGGGACAATCCCATAATAAAGACATAGAATGTCAAGGTTAGGCAAACCATCAAGACCCATGACGTCATGCGTCACATACATGATGCTCGATAGAGTTTTTCCCTACCCCAGATTTTGCCCCTTCAGGTTAGGCAAACCATCTTTACCAAGCGTGACATGACGCAAAACCATGACGCAGATCGCAATATTTTCCAGGGACAATCCCATAATAAAGACATATAATGTCAAAAACAACATTCTAATATCCCAAACGAGCAGAAAGTCAAACTAACCTAGAAGTTGGCGAAAATTAAAAAAAATCATAGCATAACAACAGGAAGCTAATGCGAGAAATTTTGTATTTAATAAAATCGGTTTTATCATGACAAAAAAAAGGGTCACAAATTCTTCCTAACAATTCATTTTTTACGTACATATGTTATAATTTTGGGGCCACTTTTATCCAAGAAATGCAATTTGCAGGAAACCCAGGTCTGATGGGACAAAACAGACTCCAGGATCGGATTTAGCGACCGAAAAATCCTCCCCCAGACCTATTCCTGTCCCAGAATTTTGTTGACCGGTGATATTATTGGTTATGGAGATAGGCAGAACTCAGACATATGTGGTCCTTTATTTAAAAAATATAAAGGTACAGGTAGCTAAATAAAGTATAAATATTTTAGAGTTAATAATATTAATCAACTGGGACATGTAAGGCCAAATGAGAAACACGATACTTCTTTGGATGACGAAACAAAATTGAATGTATTGGTATTGGTAATTATGGTTCCATTCCAGAAAAACCATAATGCCCCAACTCGACAAGTTGTCTTAGAAAATAATGTTAGTCCTTCATATGTTGCACGAATATTAAAGGACAGCCAAATGAGCCCATACCTGTACAAACTAACTCCAGTTGATGATCTCAATGAAGACGATTAGAAGAGTGGAATTTTATTACATTACATTACATGAAAAAGGTTTTTTTTGTTATTTTGCCAAAATTTGGTTTTCCGCCGGAATAAAAAAAAAACTGGCTTACATTACACTTATTTAGACCATACACATATTTTTTATACTTTAGTTTCTAGACTGGGTACTGGAACTTTCGGCGTAGAAACAACAAACTGGACGTTTTCCGCGAAACACCGAACTACTATACTTTTCTCGACGCGCATTTCGCCAATTAAGTTGTCATCCTGAGGAGAAGATTAGAACTCAGTTTTAATCCAGTTTTTTTTTGTTGATTCTATATTAAAAAATTGCCCCTTAATCCAAACGTTGAAAGTGCTGCTTCTTCTTTTCACATTATTATGACTGCGTTTTCTCATTTTTCTGACTGAGAGAAAACGGATGCGGAAGGTAGATGACAGCGCCATCTAGGTTGGCGCCTTTGTAATAATTTTTAAATTTAAATTTCTGTTGGATGGAATCTAACACTGATGAAGTCCAAGTTTACTATTAACAGACAGGTAAATTGTAAGACCTGTCGCTATTGTGCTTCAGAAAATCCTTGCTGGATAAGGCAAATGCATACCCAAAGACCAGAAAATTATCCAATACAATCTGGTTACAACAGTACACAAAATAAGCCGATTTAAAATGATTCCATGATGGAGTACCATGTTAATATGCTTCAGTACTTTCTGGTACTTCCCGGAAGTGACACAAAGTTTTTTTTTTCATTGATATACCTGAATATGTAATTAGTTTTCCAAAATGGATCAATGGAAAAGTTGTACGCGTTGAACAGACATGGTCGACATATTTTCTTTATCACTTCTGTCCTATTAAATAATGAATCGATTCAGAATCTCGAATTGCTGCGTTTTTCCGTTTAGGTTTTATTATAATTTTTCGATTTTCTTAAAACCAACTTTAAAGGGTTGTATCTGTTGTGCATTTTCGTATGAAGATAAGCTGGGTTAAGACGCACTATTTTGACCCCTTAAATGTCCTGAAAGTTTATCGGTGGAATTTATTTACACTCTGTATTTATTAGAATCATTACACAAACTAGTATCACAAATATTTTCATCTTTGCTGGGAGCCAAATTAGAGACAGACTCCTCTACCGGCGTAGATTGCACAGTAGAGGTAGTGAATTCCGTGCTGGGTGATTTCAAATTCTCACAGTCAGGAGATCCCACCCTTTTTCTCTTTGACCTCGGGCTCGTAGCATCTGAAACAAGAGATTTAATATTCCCGAAAAAAAATATATTTCCTAAAAAATTGGAAAAACAAAGGAATTTTGGAAAAGTAAAAAAGAATTTTCTTATGAACCTGAAAAAAAGAAAAATTATTGAATCGCAAGAATCAGTAGATTGGAAAACCCAGACATAGAATGTGATGAAGATGTGCCTTTAAGGAGGTTGGCCACCGAGATGCGGGGCAAGGAGGAAACACCTATCTCTTCCATGTATAAGCAATCAGGGTTGCAACTTGCAAAAGTGAAATATTGATATCATATTTTTTTTAATTCAGGATGGAACTCTCTGTGCAGTATGTTTATAATGCACGATACATTAATAATTTATTATTATATACCAAGTTTAGACAATGAAATAATTTATTGACCGCGTTTTTAAAAGTCGATTTATAGTCGGAAAGTACGGCAACGCTGTACGGTTTGAAAGATTTGCTTTCGGCAGTTGGCTAGGCCAATAAGACTAGAACAAGGAGACCGAGCTCGCGTAAAATAGGTACCGAGAGAACGGCACAAATGACGTCGAAATCCGCTAGGGTATTAGCGGGAGTTTCGTAAACAGAGCGCCTAACCCTGAATGTACCCGAATCTGATCTTACTTGTGCGCTTTGTGCAGATAATAGTCTGCCCCCATATTAAGTTTGTCTTTCGACGTATTTTGTGCCGCCCGAAACACGCGAGCTCGGTCTCCTTGTTCTAGTCTTCTTGGGCTAGGCTACTCGGCGAAAATTGTTGACAGAAAGTAATTCTAACCTCAAAAAGTTTGTCGGTAATGGTTCGGCCAAGCGGGAATTTTGATAAATCAAATGAGAAATCTGTTAGATTACGTAGGGAAGGTCGTTTTATTTCGGCGAAACAATTACGGAGAATGCAATGTGGCGTTGAGGCAGGGAAGAAACGCAAAAAGGAACAATTAGGAGACGCGGCGTTGCCGCCTCGACAGAGCACCAGCCTGATTGTGTGGAACACTCGACATTAAATTGATAATTGCGTGCAACACAGCTGGTCAATCATGTCCATGCAAATCTGTGTTCTTCCTTGACGTTATTACTATGCGTGTACAAAGTTTCAGATTTCTCTAATTATTCAAAACATAGTTTTTATCAAATTCAATAGCTACGTCCATAAGAGCCCATGTTAAATTACTTTTTTTTGATAATTTCTTTCTCGCAAACTAGATGGTGAAAAAATCCCAAACAATTCTGAAGATTATTTTTTTTACTTGAAGAATATAATATATCAACAATTTCATCCTTTTAATTATTTTTGCAATTCCAGACCAACCTCCTTAAGTTAACCAACTTGTTAACCAAAAATTTTCATTCATGTAGCTGTTTATTGTATATCTAAAACATTTACCTATAAAAAGTATATTTTCAAATTTCTTTAATTAAAGTGAGCTTATTTAAAATTCCCTTTTCCTTTCCAGTTTTCCCAATGCTCGAGAAAGAAACGATTATTTTTTTTCTTTTTGAACTGTTATAAGACTGAAACTGGCTAAGTTTTTGATATGTTGTCGTTCATGATTAAACGATGAAAGTCTCCCTGGACTCAAAGTCTTAAAATAAGTAGATTATTTTTTATATGGTCTTACTACAAATTTTTTCCGAATGAAAGATGTTGTGTACCTACCATTTTCGGACTTTTAGCCCAGCTGGTGCATAGTATTGTAGTACATGATGGTATTAGGTGAGAAGTGGCAAACTAAGTTTTTGACCTCGAATTCCGAGGGAAGAGCTTTTGGCAGGCGAAAAAACTCAAAATTTTCGCCCTTTATTTTGGTTTTTTACTTATATCTCCTAAATGCAGCATGCTTCAGAAAATTGTATACGTTTCGAAATTAACGTAAACAAAATTTTCATTTACAAAATGCATTGGTCAAAGTTGTTTGATGTCGTGTGGTTCGTATTACAGAAGTTTGAAACGATATTTTGGAAAATATCGATTGGACTATGTTTTTATCGACTATTTACTGTTTTTCGCCAAATAAATATGGTAACATTGTAACATTGTAACACTGTTTTATGGAACACCTTGGTAATGAATGATATTACATCAATATATGCTAATAATAAAAATAAACAGTAACAACAGGTCATCATTCTCTTTCTTAATAATATTATTATAACTCAGGCAGACAGATGTCAGTTTGTATCTGTATTGGTTTGTTTGGATTGTCTGTATCAGTAATCTGGTATTGGTTGATTGTTCCATTGGGAACAAAGTCGATAAATCATAAAATGTTTCATTTCAACTTTTATTATTACTTTTAATCCACGTCTTACCGACGTAAGGTTTTTTGCGGATTTATTTGCCGAATTATATTTAAACAATAAATCTAGTGCAATTTAGTAGAAATTGAATGTTTTTTATATCTATTACAAACTTTCTTATTCCAATTTTCGGATCGCCAAAAATGGTGATGGAGAAAATATATTTTAGGGCCTTATAAAGAAAAAACTGTTCATTTGAACCCTGTGAGTCCATAAAGGCCGTTTAACAAAAAAAAATCATTCAGAAATTTACTGGGAGAAGAATAGGTCTGGGGAGAGTGTTTTTGGGTCGCTAAATCCAGTTTTGGAGTCCGTTTTGTCCTATTAGACCTAGGTTTCCTGTAAATTGCATTTTTTGGGGTAAAAATGGCCCCATAATTATAACGTAGGTAGAAAAAAATCATTGGGAAGTTAATCGGTCCTTGTATTTGGATTCAGCGATTTATAAAACACAAGATAAGTATTAGATAACATAAGTTTAGTTAAAAAAAGTGTTTTATTGATTTTTCCAGGGATGGGGTTAAGGAGTTATGGGGTTGGCGAGTTATGGGGTTAAGGGGTGATTGGGTTTTGGTATTTTTGGGTCAAGGGGTTTAAGAATTTAGGGTGGTTATAGGTTTTTTGTGTTGAAGAATAAAGGGTTTAAAGTTGTAATTAATGGGTTTTCGAATTAATTTTTTTTGGGTTATGAGAGAACCCTGACTAGATGGGGTTCGATGGACCTTGGATTCGGTTTTACTGACCCCAAAATCACAAGACAAATATGGTCTAGTTCAATAAGTCATATTATTCATTTTTTTCTGAGGCGGGGTTATAGGATTAAGGGATTATGGAGTTGACATGTTATGGGGTTAAGGGGTTATTGGGTTTTGGTGTTTTTGGATCAAGGAGTTTAGGGATTAAGGGTTTTTATAGGTCTTTTTTGTTGAAGAATCCAAAAGATTAAAGTTGTAAGTAATTAATGGATTTTTTAGGAATTTTTTGAGGTTATGAAAAACCCTGACGTGATGGGGTTAAATGAACTTCGGATTCGGATTCAGCGACCACAAAAACGTAAGATAGACATGGTCTGGTCACACAAAGAATTTTGTCGATTTTTTTTTTGTGGAGCTGTGTAATTTAAAACCATAGTTTAGCCAAAAATGGCCATTTATTGAATTACATTTCAAGTGATGAAGAATTTCTTCCTCAGGTGTTTTACGGGATGGTGACCAGTGATCACAATCTGAAATCCAAAATGAGAAAATCAAAAAGTTCAAGGCGATGCCTTATTTAAGCTCAGTGTCCATTTTCTATTTCAGAAGTTCCCTAAGGTCTTTTTTTGGTATAATTTTCGGACCATTTTTGTTCAAAAAATTCAATTTACAAGAAACTCAAGTCTGATGGAACAAAATCGGACTTAGCGACCCAAAAAACTTCTAATAGATGTATTCTTATCCAATTAAATTTCTGTTTTTTTTTTTTTTGTTGACCAATGTTGTACAAGGTTTTTACATGAATTGGTTTTTTACTGTTCCATTTAAAATAAGGAAGTTGATGTCGACTTCTAGTATAATCGGAATGGTAACCACCTTCAAAATATTTTCATCAAGTTCACCATGAGCCAGTTAGTTCAATCCCAAATTATACAGACACCAAAAAAATAAAAGTCAAGTGCTAGAAGGCAGATCTATGTATTCCCATGCATTTTGACCCACCGAACACGTTTACGGGTTCTTGGTTTAGAGTTGTTTGTGTAAAGCTACTATCTTAGAATATGTTACATTTTACATAATAAGAAATACTAGGCAATAATTTTACACAAAGAACTTTAAACCAAGAACTCTAGATCTAACAAAACTTAAGGCAAGCATTTTACACCAAGAACTCAAAGTGTAGGGGAGAAGGAAGCACTTTAGGACAGATACATCTCGAATAAAGAACAAAATTGTCACTTTTTTTCTCATTGAATGCATTTTTTGGTTGGCAACCGATCAATAAACAAACGTCACGTGAGACCTTCCGCGCTCTCAGCTATCAAACTAACTTATAAGTTGTTAGTGATTTTCACTGACTGTTGTAATTAGTTTGGTTCGCAAATGTACGTGTCTGTATATTAAACTATTGTTCAAAAAGAAACTACTTTAATTTTCTGGTTACGATTATATGTTTTCCGTTGTACTAAACGAAATACAACGACATAATAAAAGAGATTTAAGTCAATCTTTGTCAAGGTTAGGATTGGGGCAGTATTGAACAAAATTTACGGGGCACAATTTACGGGGACGTGTCTTTTTTATTTGTGTTAAATTTATATGTTTTAATTTGTTACCAAGTTAATAATTTTAATACTTACATACATTTTAATATTTCCTAAAGAGAGCTGTAGAAAGTAGATATTTATTATATAAGAAAAAATATGAGCCTGATTTCTGTCTTAATCAGGGTTCCAAAGGTTGACTTTTATGTTTATTTGATTGCCTATTACAAATTATCTACTGTATTATAAAGAAAAAAATATAATAAAAGAGGTTTGTAAGACTGTTACCTAACAAGATATTTATTGCTTTCAATAAGTAAATTAAGAAGACGAGAATTATCTCGGTTTTTTATTATTAGTCCTAAACTGCCCCAGCGACGTCCTAAACTTCCCCTTCAGGGAGGCAGATTAGGACGGAGGGAACACTTTTTTAAAAGGTAATAACAGCGTACAACTATCAAATGTGTTTGTTTTGCCATTCGTTTATATTGAGCTTTAACAACCAAATTAACTTATAATTCAATCGGAGAACCAATTTTTTAAATATTGAAAAAAGGTACAAGCTTCAAAATAAAAAGTGTCCTATAGTGTCCCCCTTCTCCCCTTACTTATTCTAAGACAGAAACTTTACACAAATAATTCTAAACCAATAATTCTAACCCTTAATAGTTCTTGCCTTAGGAATTTAACAGTTATTGTCTTGATCTGTAATAGGTTTAAGTTTTTGGTTTAAAGTTCTTGTCTCAGGTCATGTTAGGTTTAAAATTTATTTGTTTTGCATTTTTCGGGCACTTTTAACCCAGATATGCTTATTGTCCTTTTGAAAGGACACTTCACAGGCATCTTTTTAAACAGGATCTTTTTAAAATCATGTACAGCCTCTATAAGCCTACCGGATCACATATGGCCTTGCCAGTCTCATTTCAGAATATTCCAAGGCAAGTGTTTTAAGAGCCAGTGCATTTATTTTGACTGTGTTTAGGTAAAATATTTTCACTTAAAGATTGTGGTTTTTAAAAAATGTCGTAGCCTATTGATTTGTGACTAGTGGGGTAAGTAATACCTGCTAAATTGTATTGTTATAGGTGTTTTTATTAGGTAAAAAGTTCACAGTTTTAATTTAATTTCAAACATTGATATTAAAAACTTATTGGATTCGGTGCAATGTTTTTTACTGTTCTTTTAAAAGGACATTATGCATTAGATGCATTTTTATTTCAGGGGTCTCACGCTAAATGATTTTTTACGAAGTTTGGAAGAAGATGACTACTTATTATCTCCGGAAATAAATATTACTTTGTTGCCTCCCATAAATTAAGTTGAAGATTTAACAGATGAAGATTCTGGAGATGAGGAGTATTTAACATAAACAACTTGCCGGCTTCTCAGCTTTTGGCACCAGCAGAGGTTATGACCAAAGATACAGATGTTGATGAAGATGCAGGTAACGCCACTGCGGTTGGACTTAGTTTGAATGCTTCCAGAAAAATTGTATCGGCAGACCATTGTCATGAAGAAGATGACATTCCTTTGAGTGTTTTCCAAGCGGTAAAGAAAATCTACGAATAGTCAGAATCCTCGCCTCCAGAATGGCCTCCAGAAAAGCCATTATCCTTACCACTTATCAAGTGGCCAACAATGTATAAAATTGAAAGTCAACTCCCATCGGCAACAGAATTATTTCTGCGATTTTTCAATGAAGAAGTAATAGATGTGTCCGTTTTTTTGATCCAACAACTATGCGACAAAAAAATCGAACGGGAAATATAACACATGAGGAAATGTACGCATTTATTGGCATATTCCTGTTAAGTGGATATCTACCTGTGCCAAGAAGACCAATGTTCTGGGAACAACGAAAAGACGCGCAGAATAGTTTAGTATCTGACGCTCTATCAAGAGATAGGTTTGAGTTCATTATGCAAACTCTTCATTGCTGTGACAATGACCAATTAGACCCATCGGATAAATTTACTAAAATTCACCCATTATTTGTCAAGCTGAATAAGACATTTCAAGAATGTGCTCCTTATTGGGAGCAACATAGTGTTGATTCCATATTTTGGAAAACATAGATGTAAACAGTTTATTAGGGGGAAAGCCAATAAGAGAGATATGGTTACAAAATCTGGATGGGTGCAACCAGCACTGGATATGCCCTTTGGATCTAACCGTACCAGGGAGCAAATAGCAAGATTGACTTGATTTGATAATAACTGAAATACCTACCCCAATGTAGAAATATTTTTTACAGTTTTTTATAACATGATGTATTTTAAAATATGATTTATTTTAAAATATATGATTTTTTCAAAACATATTTTATTATAGTCTGTATGCCTACAGTCCTTTTAAAAGGACGGAACTTTTTTCTAAAAAACCAATGTGCATGATTTTTTTTAGATTTTTTTCGTAACATAGAGCCTACAATTAAACATATATCTTAGTTTTTATGTAAATTTTTGAAAAAAAAATTCAGGCATATCTGGGTTAAGGTGTTTTTTGAGGTTATGTCAAAATTCCTAATTGATCGGCCAATTCTGACCTCAGATTCGGCCCCAGCGACTCAAAAAAACATGTGGAAATTGTGGGCAGCTCATTTAAGCTCTTTGTTTACTTGTTTGAGATTGTTCGGGCATTCTTAAGGTGTTTTTTGAGGTTAGAGCCAATCAGACAAAACGGAAATCGGAATCGTGTTCAGCGGATCAAAATGCCTGGGAATACGTATTATGTAGATTTGCCATCTAGCACTCCACTTTTTTTTGTGTGCCTGTGTTATCTCAATTTTTTTTGTTGACTAGTGTAATGAACGACAACATATCAAAAATGCAGCCAATTTCATTAAGGGCTACTTCCCATAAGAATCTTGTACCTGGAACTGGCTGATAAAAAGGAATTCCTCCTCAACTTGGCCTGATTCTCAACTATGCTAACCAATACGTCGGTGGAAGTACCGATTGCCATGGCAGGGACACTGGCACGACTAATTTCAGCTTCAGTAAGGGTGATGGATTCTGCGTCGAGGCAGTATTCACTCACTGACGGCTCAGAGTGGGATGGGACGGGATCCCTTCGAGCCTTGGGGACCATCCTGCGGGATTCGGAGCCTTCATCGAAGGTCGGGAGGTACTTCGGTTGGAGAGGTAAGACATCTATGCCACCCGTGGTCGCGGGACGGGGTTGAAGGGGCACCACTTGTAAGCCAGAGGTGGTACAAACCTCTACAACAAAAATGGAAAAAATGGTTGCATATACCGGGTGACAACGAAATCGTTATACAAGGCGGCATTCAGTTGTCTTTAGTTAAAAATTTGGAAATCGGGTAGAAGGGGTAAGTCGTTGAGACGCATATTTTTCATAAAAAAAAAAACATTGAATATTAATTACAGTTTTTCCGTAAATGGACCCAAGTCAAGAAATGTTAAAGGAAAACTGTATATTTTTACACCGTTGGGTAGAGCTCAAAATTCCCTCTTCAATGGCATATTACAATTTGCATTTGTTTTCAAGATGTCGGCGTGAAAAGGTATTCTTTTTAAAATTCAATATGGTGGCATTATGACGTAATCGATGAAGCTTCTGTCAAATAAATAGTCTAAACAAAAAATAATTTGAGGTTTTGTAGTGGTTTTTTTTTTGCTCAAATTAAAAAAAAATGATTTTTCACGAAATGAGGTACATTTTAAAAGTATTTCTAAATGTCAATTGTTTTCTTAACTTTTCTCGAAAGTTTGAGTAGGAAGAGGTACTTATTAAATTCTGAAATTAAAATGTGTTTAATGACCTAATGAAAGATGCCTATTACATACGTATCCATTTATTGTTTTAGAAAAAAATAAGTTTATACCTAGCTTTTCTTTGCATCGTAGTTTTTTTTTTAACATGGCTAATGTTTTTTTTAACAATAAATGAACACATACTGTATTAGGCATCTTTCGCTCCGCCATTAAACACATTTTAATTTTAGAATTTAATAAGTACCTCTTCATGTTCACTTTCGAGAAAAATTAAGAAAAAATTGACATTTCAAAATATTTTTAAAATGTACTTACCCCATTTCCTGAAAAAAAATTTTTTTTTATTTGAGCAAAAAAACACTAAAAAACCTCAAACTATTTTTTGTTTAAACTGTTTGTCTGACAGAAGCTTCATCGCTTACGTCATAATGGTGCCATATCATAATGGTGCCATATTGAATTTATGAAAAATACCTTCTCACGCTGCCATCTTGAAAACAAATGCAACTTGTGACATGTCATTGAAAAGGGAATTTTGAGCTATATCCAACTGTGTAAAAAAATATACAGAGTTCCATTAAAATTTCTTGACTTGGGTCCATTTCCGGAAAAACAGGAATTTATATTCAATTGTTTTTTTATGAAAAAAATGTGCGCCTCAATGACTTACTCCTTCCACCTGATTTCCAAATTTTTAACTTTAAAGACAACTGAATGACGCCTTGTATAACGATTTTGTTGCCACCCGGTTTAGGATGATTGACCGAAACCATTCATTAAAAGTTTTAAGGCTTGTAGAAATGACTGATCCTTGAAAATTTGGACTTAAGCTAACAGGTCTATGGAGGACTTGATGAAAATATTTTCAAGATGGCTCCCTTCCGGTTATACCCGAAATAGGCTTCGACTTCCTTAATTCAAATGGAATGTACCTCTTTTATTGCAGATTTCAATACTACACGTTATATTAGGTAGATTTTCGTGAAGTTTCCCTATACCTATCTTTTACCGTTTTTAAATTATTTCCGGTTTTTTTAAATTTTGTTCATTAGCGCCATAAGCGCTTTGAAACTATCTGTAGTGATCATTTTAGAAAATTACGTATCGGGTATTATCATTGTGCGTAGTAGAACCCTAAAGATATTCAGCAATGCTTGTATTATTTCTCAATTATGTACAGGGTGTTTAAAATATTACTACCATTTAGCCTAACTTCAAATCATCCAAACTCAATTTTTTTAAATACGATATTTTAATTTCCATTTTACTGTAGAATTAAATTCTGAATCTATCTATATTAGCATTCGCTATACCTATATTTAATAGTCATTTAGCGTCTTTTAAAAATTTCTCTTATAATTTCTTACAAATCGTTTGACTTTTCATTAGCGTGTCATGGAAATTATACTACTAATGATGCTAATGCTGATAATTATTATGTTTTTCATATTTCACTTATTTTCAAAAGTTATTATTGCCCATAGCTTAAAGATACCCATAGCTTCATTTTATCTTAACAAATGCAAATAGTGAGTGAATCACATCTCGAATGTGGGCATGACTTTATTTTGTAACATTATGTCACAGAAGCCGCTATCCAATAATATTATTGTTAATCATAACCTCACTATTAATATTGTACATTCTGTGACTGGGTAAATAATATACACCATAGGAAATTGCACCATTACATATTGGCGATACATGTGTAGAAGAGAATAAGTTAAAAGACACCAGTAAGGACAGACAAAGACAGTTAGATGCACCAGTGTTTCACGCTTGTGTACGTATTACAAACGTATGATGTAAAACGTTACCTGCGCGTCAGAAACTGGAATATGGAGGTGGAGAGACACCGCCCATCAAGTATCGAATTTGAGTGAGTGGAACTCAGTACTTGTTCGCAGCTATGGGGGTGTACATCGACTTAGCTGTATGACACGAAATTCTTACGTAATTCTGACTTTTACAATTATCCCACACACTTAAAAGAAGTGTACGAACATAATTGTATTTATTTTCAAATAATTGTATTCCTTAATTAACCGGTCTGCAAGAAAATAAAATTGAAGTTCTATAAAAAAATTAAAAAATAAAAATATAAATCAACCCGGTTATAATACGGAAGAAAGAAAAAAATGCCTATTGAATAAGTGGTTCAAAAATGTCGCCCCTTTGTGCTTCGCAAAAACCTAGTCTATCGTAAAACTCAGTTCTTACGCGTTCTAACACTTCAGGGGAAATATTATTTAGGACTTGTACAATTCTGGCCCGTAATTCATTTAAATTTCGTGGTCTTTCATGTTCATGTCCGTAAATAGTTTGTTTTAAATATCCCCAAAGGAAGAAATCGTTGGGCGATAAATCGGGGGATCTGGGTGGCCATTTAATTGTGCCCGTAGTACTAATAAGTCGCCCAGGAAATGTGGTTTCCAAGAAATTTGTTACTTGTCGGCTGTTGTGGACCGGGCAGCCGTCTTGTTGAAACCACACATTTTATTTACGCAGACACGGCTAAACTGATTCCTTATTTCGGTTATTGTACTTTAGAGTCTAGACAAGAATTCAATTCACACGTGCGCATTATAATTTATGGGCAGGGCGTCCCGCCTACATAATTTGATTGGTTCCCTATTGATGCAAACACAGAGACAGACAATAAAAGAGAAGAAGAGACAGAGAATAAATTATAACAGTTTTAAAACGACATATCAGTCTGGCAACTAAGGATATAATATTTCTCTGTCAGTTCCCTTTATTTGAAGAGTGTATTCTTTTGTTATTTATTAATGCTCGGCTTTGAAATCTTGCACTTTCCTAACCGGTATACCTACTCATATCTATGAAATACATGTATGAGTAAGTATAACGAAAAACTTCATGAAAACCGCCCTATCATAATATGTAGAATCAAATGATGCAATAAAAAAGGTACCATTCCATTTAAAATAAGAAAGTTGTTGCCGCCTTCCGGTATAATCAAGTCCGCCATAGGCCTATTATCAAGTCCAAATTTTCAAAAAGCAGTCACTTCTACAAGCCCTAATACTTACCTTAATACCTAAACGAATGGTTTCGATCAATCACACATCAATCACAATAGACCTTAAATGAAATAGTAGGCAGTAATCCAGCAAAAGTTTTAAAATTCAGTAAAAGATGGGGGTAGCCTATTAAATGGTTTGTGAGAACTACAAATAATATGATTCTAATTTTTTTGTAAGAGTGTTCAGGAGTTCTTTATGTCTAAAATAAGGCGTAATTTTCTTATGTTGGCTAACAGTCCGTAAAAAAACTGAGTTCTTAAGGGCATACATTATTTTTTATTTTTCTGTTTCACACTGTTTATATTACGGTTACAATCGCTTTTGTCCCTACACAGAAATGTTTCCTTACAGACTCAACATGTTATGGTCGCGCATAAATGGTAGCTTTTTAGGCGTTTGCACTTGTGTCATTTTATTATTAGTGCGATTATTAATGTAATAACGACGCCGACGACATAAACACTTCGAACACACTAATAATTACAGAGTCTGCCAGACGGTGGGGCGAAACAACTGAAGTTAATGACGATCGGCCAATCCTAGTCATTTGAATAAATTAAATAGTCATGTTTTGTTTTTCCTGAATGAACTGAACTTTGAATGAACAATGAACAAACTATCATAAGGTTTTATATTTTTAAGGTTTGTTATTTTTAAGTAGCAGTTTCATGTTAAGATAGCCAAATTGTAATTAAAACTATTTTTTTCGCTAACAAAATAAAGTTTAATAAAAAAACAGTTGAAATACAATGGATGATTTTTTTGGATATTGGAAAATATTCCAGACCGTAGGTACCTTTTTGTCGATTAAGAATATCAATATTCTTCAAAACCAACGATACCTAAGGGTACGTTTCCTTTGCACGCTATGCGATGCTATGCTATGCCATGCGAGGCGATGCGTTGCTACATATCTTGCTATTTTAATCAGACGTGTTCACATACACCGCTATCCGGCTATCAGTGAGTTTTAGTGCTTCCTTGCGATCCATACAATTAATAAAGGTAGAAGACGATTTGGAGAGTTTCACTATCTGTTTAAAGAACTTTCCCAAAAAAAAAGGATCCCAACAAATTTCATGAGTATTTTCGCATGTCTTCAGAAACACTTCAATATACTTGTATACTGAATGGCATCTCTCCATTGTTACAAAAAATTACTATATTATTTGGATTGCTGATCCCATAATGGAGGTCGAGCTCTTACGGCTACTATTAATTTTTCAGCGTCCATGCGTGCAATTGGTACAAACGGCTTCACGATACTGTCTACTTTGGGCTAATTAGCGCAATAAAATCAAACAAATTTGATTTTCAAACACACGCTCGCACTCGCTACTAGCATTGCGTCGCATCGCTCTGTATAGCACGCTGTCGGAACATTTAGATAAATATTCGTATGTTTGTTTTACTAGCATCGCCTCGCATTGCATAGCATAGCATCGCATAGCGTGCAGTGGAAACGTACCCTTAGAATATTATTAGCACGGTATGCATTGCAATGTCAAACTTTATAGTGCTTTGAAACGTTCTAAATATTTTTTAAAATCAGTTAGTTACGAGAGTGAATCAAAAACATTGAAAATAAAATATAAAATTATTTAGATATCAAAATGTTTCTCTCAAAATCAGCATTTATGCGTAAAATGTCATTAGCAACATAATTTCTTAGTGACATTTTTTCGAAATATTAACAATTTAGGCCATTTTCTAAAGATTATTTTGGAAAATCACAACTTCGTCAACTTTGAATTGGTGCATTTTAAGTTATTTTGGAAGCAGAAGTGATTGTCACCAAAAGTTTTTATCAAACCCTAATATTAAAGAAAAAGCCCATATGGTTCCAGCTTTATAATAGCGGACAATACATGTTGTTACCATTTGTCATTTGTTAGTCGACACAATTAATGGTCGAACGAAGAAAACGTAAGAAAGATGTATATGTTTGCCAGATCACGATATATTTAGGATACTAAAAGGGCCGGTTTTACAATATGGGGTTTAGCGCAAGTTCAACTAAACCAAAGCTCAATTTAAGCCCAAGCTTAAACCTAGTTGCGTTTTATAAACTAAACACAACCCTAGCTTCGTAGAACCCGCAAAAGCGTCTAATGAATTACAGTTGGTACTACTAGCACATGCGCAGTTCGGTTTAACGCTAGTTTCTCTCCAAAGGATACATGAAAAACATAATACATATATGTTTTTCATGAAACAATCTAACCTTATCATCATAAAAAAAAAACTATAATATAATGAAAAGAAGAATTAAATAAGATAGGTAGGTATGGATGAAAATGAATTAATCATCTAATTTTTTCCACAAAAAAAAGAGGTTACTTAGATATATATAATACATACTCGTAAATATATAAATAATATAAATAAATAAAAATGGTAACAAAAACTGTGTGAAACTTAGAACTCTTTTTTTTTTCATTTCTTTTCTATTGACTAGACTTAAAAGGTGAAAGAGTATAAATTATA
>JAPWTK010000297.1:272500-282500 GCA_029963805.1 Aromia moschata | reverse complement strand
GGGGGGGGGGGGGGGGGGGGGGGGGGGGGGGGGGGGGGGGGGGGGGGGGGGGGGGGGGGGGGGGGGGGGGGGGGGGGGGGGGGGGGGGGGGGGGGGGGGGGGGGGGGGGGGGGGGGGGGGGGGGGGGGGGGGGGGGGGGGGGGGGGGGGGGGGGGGGGGGGGGGGGGGGGGGGGGGGGGGGGGGGGGGGGGGGGGGGGGGGGGGGGGGGGGGGGGGGGGGGGGGGGGGGGGGGGGGGGGGGGGGGGGGGGGGGGGGGGGGGGGGGGGGGGGGGGGGGGGGGGGGGGGGGGGGGGGGGGGGGGGGGGGGGGGGGGGGGGGGGGGGGGGGGGGGGGGGGGGGGGGGGGGGGGGGGGGGGGGGGGGGGGGGGGGGGGGGAGGGGGGGGGGGGGGGGGGGGGGGGGGGGGGGGGGGGGGGGGGGGGGGGGGGGGGGGGGGGGGGGGGGGGGGGGGGGGGGGGGGGGGGGGGGGGGGGGGGGGGGGGGGGGGGGGGGGGGGGGGGGGGGGGGGGGGGGGGGGGGGGGGGGGGGGGGGGGGGGGGGGGGGGGGGGGGGGGGGGGGGGGGGGGGGGGGGGGGGGGGGGGGGGGGGGGGGGGGGGGGGGGGGGGGGGGGGGGGGGGGGGGGGGGGGGGGGGGGGGGGGGGGGGGGGGGGGGGGGGGGGGGGGGGGGGGGGGGGGGGGGGGGGGGGGGGGGGGGGGGGGGGGGGGGGGGGGGGGGGGGGGGGGGGGGGGGGGGGGGGGGGGGGGGGGGGGGGGGGGGGGGGGGGGGGGGGGGGGGGGGGGGGGGGGGGGGGGGGGGGGGGGGGGGGGGGGGGGGGGGGGGGGGGGGGGGGGGGGGGGGGGGGGGGGGGGGGGGGGGGGGGGGGGGGGGGGGGGGGGGGGGGGGGGGGGGGGGGGGGGGGGGGGGGGGGGGGGGGGGGGGGGGGGGGGGGGGGGGGGGGGGGGGGGGGGGGGGGGGGGGGGGGGGGGGGGGGGGGGGGGGGGGGGGGGGGGGGGGGGGGGGGGGGGGGGGGGGGGGGGGGGGGGGGGGGGGGGGGGGGGGGGGGGGGGGGGGGGGGGGGGGGGGGGGGGGGGGGGGGGGGGGGGGGGGGGGGGGGGGGGGGGGGGGGGGGGGGGGGGGGGGGGGGGGGGGGGGGGGGGGGGGGGGGGGGGGGGGGGGGGGGGGGGGGGGGGGGGGGGGGGGGGGGGGGGGGGGGGGGGGGGGGGGGGGGGGGGGGGGGGGGGGGGGGGGGAGGGGGGGGGGGGGGGGGGGGGGGGGGGGGGGGGGGGGGGGAGGAGAGGAGGAGGGGGGAGGAAAAAAAGAGGGGGGGGGGGGGGGGGGGGGGGGGGGGGGGGGGGGGGGGGGGGGGGGGGGGGGGGGGGGGGGGGGGGGGGGGGGGGGGGGGGGGGGGGGGGGGGGGGGGGGGGGGGGGGGGGGGGGGGGGGGGGGGGGGGGGGGGGGGGGGGGGGGGGGGGGGGGGGGGGGGGGGGGGGGGGGGGGGGGGGGGGGGGGGGGGGGGGGGGGGGGGGGGGGGGGGGGGGGGGGGGGGGGGGGGGGGGGGGGAGGGGGGGGGGGGGGGGGGGGGGGGGGGGGGGGGGGGGGGGGGGGGGGGGGGGGGGGGGGGGGGGGGGGGGGGGGGGGGGGGGGGGGGGGGGGGGGGGGGGGGGGGGGGGGGGGGGGGGGGGGGGGGGGGGGGGGGGGGGGGGGGGGGGGGGGGGGGGGGGGGGGGGGGGGGGGGGGGGGGGGGGGGGGGGGGGGGGGGGGGGGGGGGGGGGGGGGGGGGGGGGGGGGGGGGGGGGGGGGGGGGGGGGGGGGGGGGGGGGGGGGGGGGGGGGGGGGGGGGGGGGGGGGGGGGGGGGGGGGGGGGGGGGGGGGGGGGGGGGGGGGGGGGGGGGGGGGGGGGGGGGGGGGGGGGGGGGGGGGGGGGGGGGGGGGGGGGGGGGGGGGGGGGGGGGGGGGGGGGGGGGGGGGGGGGGGGGGGGGGGGGGGGGGGGGGGGGGGGGGGGGGGGGGGGGGGGGGGGGGGGGGGGGGGGGGGGGGGGGGGGGGGGGGGGGGGGGGGGGGGGGGGGGGGGGGGGGGGGGGGGGGGGGGGGGGGGGGGGGGGGGGGGGGGGGGGGGGGGGGGGGGGGGGGGGGGGGGGGGGGGGGGGGGGGGGGGGGGGGGGGGGGGGGGGGGGGGGGGGGGGGGGGGGGGGGGGGGGGGGGGGGGGGGGGGGGGGGGGGGGGGGGGGGGGGGGGGGGGGGGGGGGGGGGGGGGGGGGGGGGGGGGGGGGGGGGGGGGGGGGGGGGGGGGGGGGGGGGGGGGGGGGGGGGGGGGGGGGGGGGGGGGGGGGGGGGGGGGGGGGGGGGGGGGGGGGGGGGGGGGGGGGGGGGGGGGGGGGGGGGGGGGGGGGGGGGGGGGGGGGGGGGGGGGGGGGGGGGGGGGGGGGGGGGGGGGGGGGGGGGGGGGGGGGGGGGGGGGGGGGGGGGGGGGGGGGGGGGGGGGGGGGGGGGGGGGGGGGGGGGGGGGGGGGGGGGGGGGGGGGGGGGGGGGGGGGGGGGGGGGGGGGGGGGGGGGGGGGGGGGGGGGGGGGGGGGGGGGGGGGGGGGGGGGGGGGGGGGGGGGGGGGGGGGGGGGGGGGGGGGGGGGGGGGGGGGGGGGGGGGGGGGGGGGGGGGGGGGGGGGGGGGGGGGGGGGGGGGGGGGGGGGGGGGGGGGGGGGGGGGGGGGGGGGGGGGGGGGGGGGGGGGGGGGGGGGGGGGGGGGGGGGGGGGGGGGGGGGGGGGGGGGGGGGGGGGGGGGGGGGGGGGGGGGGGGGGGGGGGGGGGGGGGGGGGGGGGGGGGGGGGGGGGGGGGGGGGGGGGGGGGGGGGGGGGGGGGGGGGGGGGGGGGGGGGGGGGGGGGGGGGGGGGGGGGGGGGGGGGGGGGGGGGGGGGGGGGGGGGGGGGGGGGGGGGGGGGGGGGGGGGGGGGGGGGGGGGGGGGGGGGGGGGGGGGGGGGGGGGGGGGGGGGGGGGGGGGGGGGGGGGGGGGGGGGGGGGGGGGGGGGGGGGGGGGGGGGGGGGGGGGGGGGGGGGGGGGGGGGGGGGGGGGGGGGGGGGGGGGGGGGGGGGGGGGGGGGGGGGGGGGGGGGGGGGGGGGGGGGGGGGGGGGGGGGGGGGGGGGGGGGGGGGGGGGGGGGGGGGGGGGGGGGGGGGGGGGGGGGGGGGGGGGGGGGGGGGGGGGGGGGGGGGGGGGGGGGGGGGGGGGGGGGGGGGGGGGGGGGGGGGGGGGGGGGGGGGGGGGGGGGGGGGGGGGGGGGGGGGGGGGGGGGGGGGGGGGGGGGGGGGGGGGGGGGGGGGGGGGGGGGGGGGGGGGGGGGGGGGGGGGGGGGGGGGGGGGGGGGGGGGGGGGGGGGGGGGGGGGGGGGGGGGGGGGGGGGGGGGGGGGGGGGGGGGGGGGGGGGGGGGGGGGGGGGGGGGGGGGGGGGGGGGGGGGGGGGGGGGGGGGGGGGGGGGGGGGGGGGGGGGGGGGGGGGGGGGGGGGGGGGGGGGGGGGGGGGGGGGGGGGGGGGGGGGGGGGGGGGGGGGGGGGGGGGGGGGGGGGGGGGGGGGGGGGGGGGGGGGGGGGGGGGGGGGGGGGGGGGGGGGGGGGGGGGGGGGGGGGGGGGGGGGGGGGGGGGGGGGGGGGGGGGGGGGGGGGGGGGGGGGGGGGGGGGGGGGGGGGGGGGGGGGGGGGGGGGGGGGGGGGGGGGGGGGGGGGGGGGGGGGGGGGGGGGGGGGGGGGGGGGGGGGGGGGGGGGGGGGGGGGGGGGGGGGGGGGGGGGGGGGGGGGGGGGGGGGGGGGGGGGGGGGGGGGGGGGGGGGGGGGGGGGGGGGGGGGGGGGGGGGGGGGGGGGGGGGGGGGGGGGGGGGGGGGGGGGGGGGGGGGGGGGGGGGGGGGGGGGGGGGGGGGGGGGGGGGGGGGGGGGGGGGGGGGGGGGGGGGGGGGGGGGGGGGGGGGGGGGGGGGGGGGGGGGGGGGGGGGGGGGGGGGGGGGGGGGGGGGGGGGGGGGGGGGGGGGGGGGGGGGGGGGGGGGGGGGGGGGGGGGGGGGGGGGGGGGGGGGGGGGGGGGGGGGGGGGGGGGGGGGGGGGGGGGGGGGGGGGGGGGGGGGGGGGGGGGGGGGGGGGGGGGGGGGGGGGGGGGGGGGGGGGGGGGGGGGGGGGGGGGGGGGGGGGGGGGGGGGGGGGGGGGGGGGGGGGGGGGGGGGGGGGGGGGGGGGGGGGGGGGGGGGGGGGGGGGGGGGGGGGGGGGGGGGGGGGGGGGGGGGGGGGGGGGGGGGGGGGGGGGGGGGGGGGGGGGGGGGGGGGGGGGGGGGGGGGGGGGGGGGGGGGGGGGGGGGGGGGGGGGGGGGGGGGGGGGGGGGGGGGGGGGGGGGGGGGGGGGGGGGGGGGGGGGGGGGGGGGGGGGGGGGGGGGGGGGGGGGGGGGGGGGGGGGGGGGGGGGGGGGGGGGGGGGGGGGGGGGGGGGGGGGGGGGGGGGGGGGGGGGGGGGGGGGGGGGGGGGGGGGGGGGGGGGGGGGGGGGGGGGGGGGGGGGGGGGGGGGGGGGGGGGGGGGGGGGGGGGGGGGGGGGGGGGGGGGGGGGGGGGGGGGGGGGGGGGGGGGGGGGGGGGGGGGGGGGGGGGGGGGGGGGGGGGGGGGGGGGGGGGGGGGGGGGGGGGGGGGGGGGGGGGGGGGGGGGGGGGGGGGGGGGGGGGGGGGGGGGGGGGGGGGGGGGGGGGGGGGGGGGGGGGGGGGGGGGGGGGGGGGGGGGGGGGGGGGGGGGGGGGGGGGGGGGGGGGGGGGGGGGGGGGGGGGGGGGGGGGGGGGGGGGGGGGGGGGGGGGGGGGGGGGGGGGGGGGGGGGGGGGGGGGGGGGGGGGGGGGGGGGGGGGGGGGGGGGGGGGGGGGGGGGGGGGGGGGGGGGGGGGGGGGGGGGGGGGGGGGGGGGGGGGGGGGGGGGGGGGGGGGGGGGGGGGGGGGGGGGGGGGGGGGGGGGGGGGGGGGGGGGGGGGGGGGGGGGGGGGGGGGGGGGGGGGGGGGGGGGGGGGGGGGGGGGGGGGGGGGGGGGGGGGGGGGGGGGGGGGGGGGGGGGGGGGGGGGGGGGGGGGGGGGGGGGGGGGGGGGGGGGGGGGGGGGGGGGGGGGGGGGGGGGGGGGGGGGGGGGGGGGGGGGGGGGGGGGGGGGGGGGGGGGGGGGGGGGGGGGGGGGGGGGGGGGGGGGGGGGGGGGGGGGGGGGGGGGGGGGGGGGGGGGGGGGGGGGGGGGGGGGGGGGGGGGGGGGGGGGGGGGGGGGGGGGGGGGGGGGGGGGGGGGGGGGGGGGGGGGGGGGGGGGGGGGGGGGGGGGGGGGGGGGGGGGGGGGGGGGGGGGGGGGGGGGGGGGGGGGGGGGGGGGGGGGGGGGGGGGGGGGGGGGGGGGGGGGGGGGGGGGGGGGGGGGGGGGGGGGGGGGGGGGGGGGGGGGGGGGGGGGGGGGGGGGGGGGGGGGGGGGGGGGGGGGGGGGGGGGGGGGGGGGGGGGGGGGGGGGGGGGGGGGGGGGGGGGGGGGGGGGGGGGGGGGGGGGGGGGGGGGGGGGGGGGGGGGGGGGGGGGGGGGGGGGGGGGGGGGGGGGGGGGGGGGGGGGGGGGGGGGGGGGGGGGGGGGGGGGGGGGGGGGGGGGGGGGGGGGGGGGGGGGGGGGGGGGGGGGGGGGGGGGGGGGGGGGGGGGGGGGGGGGGGGGGGGGGGGGGGGGGGGGGGGGGGGGGGGGGGGGGGGGGGGGGGGGGGGGGGGGGGGGGGGGGGGGGGGGGGGGGGGGGGGGGGGGGGGGGGGGGGGGGGGGGGGGGGGGGGGGGGGGGGGGGGGGGGGGGGGGGGGGGGGGGGGGGGGGGGGGGGGGGGGGGGGGGGGGGGGGGGGGGGGGGGGGGGGGGGGGGGGGGGGGGGGGGGGGGGGGGGGGGGGGGGGGGGGGGGGGGGGGGGGGGGGGGGGGGGGGGGGGGGGGGGGGGGGGGGGGGGGGGGGGGGGGGGGGGGGGGGGGGGGGGGGGGGGGGGGGGGGGGGGGGGGGGGGGGGGGGGGGGGGGGGGGGGGGGGGGGGGGGGGGGGGGGGGGGGGGGGGGGGGGGGGGGGGGGGGGGGGGGGGGGGGGGGGGGGGGGGGGGGGGGGGGGGGGGGGGGGGGGGGGGGGGGGGGGGGGGGGGGGGGGGGGGGGGGGGGGGGGGGGGGGGGGGGGGGGGGGGGGGGGGGGGGGGGGGGGGGGGGGGGGGGGGGGGGGGGGGGGGGGGGGGGGGGGGGGGGGGGGGGGGGGGGGGGGGGGGGGGGGGGGGGGGGGGGGGGGGGGGGGGGGGGGGGGGGGGGGGGGGGGGGGGGGGGGGGGGGGGGGGGGGGGGGGGGGGGGGGGGGGGGGGGGGGGGGGGGGGGGGGGGGGGGGGGGGGGGGGGGGGGGGGGGGGGGGGGGGGGGGGGGGGGGGGGGGGGGGGGGGGGGGGGGGGGGGGGGGGGGGGGGGGGGGGGGGGGGGGGGGGGGGGGGGGGGGGGGGGGGGGGGGGGGGGGGGGGGGGGGGGGGGGGGGGGGGGGGGGGGGGGGGGGGGGGGGGGGGGGGGGGGGGGGGGGGGGGGGGGGGGGGGGGGGGGGGGGGGGGGGGGGGGGGGGGGGGGGGGGGGGGGGGGGGGGGGGGGGGGGGGGGGGGGGGGGGGGGGGGGGGGGGGGGGGGGGGGGGGGGGGGGGGGGGGGGGGGGGGGGGGGGGGGGGGGGGGGGGGGGGGGGGGGGGGGGGGGGGGGGGGGGGGGGGGGGGGGGGGGGGGGGGGGGGGGGGGGGGGGGGGGGGGGGGGGGGGGGGGGGGGGGGGGGGGGGGGGGGGGGGGGGGGGGGGGGGGGGGGGGGGGGGGGGGGGGGGGGGGGGGGGGGGGGGGGGGGGGGGGGGGGGGGGGGGGGGGGGGGGGGGGGGGGGGGGGGGGGGGGGGGGGGGGGGGGGGGGGGGGGGGGGGGGGGGGGGGGGGGGGGGGGGGGGGGGGGGGGGGGGGGGGGGGGGGGGGGGGGGGGGGGGGGGGGGGGGGGGGGGGGGGGGGGGGGGGGGGGGGGGGGGGGGGGGGGGGGGGGGGGGGGGGGGGGGGGGGGGGGGGGGGGGGGGGGGGGGGGGGGGGGGGGGGGGGGGGGGGGGGGGGGGGGGGGGGGGGGGGGGGGGGGGGGGGGGGGGGGGGGGGGGGGGGGGGGGGGGGGGGGGGGGGGGGGGGGGGGGGGGGGGGGGGGGGGGGGGGGGGGGGGGGGGGGGGGGGGGGGGGGGGGGGGGGGGGGGGGGGGGGGGGGGGGGGGGGGGGGGGGGGGGGGGGGGGGGGGGGGGGGGGGGGGGGGGGGGGGGGGGGGGGGGGGGGGGGGGGGGGGGGGGGGGGGGGGGGGGGGGGGGGGGGGGGGGGGGGGGGGGGGGGGGGGGGGGGGGGGGGGGGGGGGGGGGGGGGGGGGGGGGGGGGGGGGGGGGGGGGGGGGGGGGGGGGGGGGGGGGGGGGGGGGGGGGGGGGGGGGGGGGGGGGGGGGGGGGGGGGGGGGGGGGGGGGGGGGGGGGGGGGGGGGGGGGGGGGGGGGGGGGGGGGGGGGGGGGGGGGGGGGGGGGGGGGGGGGGGGGGGGGGGGGGGGGGGGGGGGGGGGGGGGGGGGGGGGGGGGGGGGGGGGGGGGGGGGGGGGGGGGGGGGGGGGGGGGGGGGGGGGGGGGGGGGGGGGGGGGGGGGGGGGGGGGGGGGGGGGGGGGGGGGGGGGGGGGGGGGGGGGGGGGGGGGGGGGGGGGGGGGGGGGGGGGGGGGGGGGGGGGGGGGGGGGGGGGGGGGGGGGGGGGGGGGGGGGGGGGGGGGGGGGGGGGGGGGGGGGGGGGGGGGGGGGGGGGGGGGGGGGGGGGGGGGGGGGGGGGGGGGGGGGGGGGGGGGGGGGGGGGGGGGGGGGGGGGGGGGGGGGGGGGGGGGGGGGGGGGGGGGGGGGGGGGGGGGGGGGGGGGGGGGGGGGGGGGGGGGGGGGGGGGGGGGGGGGGGGGGGGGGGGGGGGGGGGGGGGGGGGGGGGGGGGGGGGGGGGGGGGGGGGGGGGGGGGGGGGGGGGGGGGGGGGGGGGGGGGGGGGGGGGGGGGGGGGGGGGGGGGGGGGGGGGGGGGGGGGGGGGGGGGGGGGGGGGGGGGGGGGGGGGGGGGGGGGGGGGGGGGGGGGGGGGGGGGGGGGGGGGGGGGGGGGGGGGGGGGGGGGGGGGGGGGGGGGGGGGGGGGGGGGGGGGGGGGGGGGGGGGGGGGGGGGGGGGGGGGGGGGGGGGGGGGGGGGGGGGGGGGGGGGGGGGGGGGGGGGGGGGGGGGGGGGGGGGGGGGGGGGGGGGGGGGGGGGGGGGGGGGGGGGGGGGGGGGGGGGGGGGGGGGGGGGGGGGGGGGGGGGGGGGGGGGGGGGGGGGGGGGGGGGGGGGGGGGGGGGGGGGGGGGGGGGGGGGGGGGGGGGGGGGGGGGGGGGGGGGGGGGGGGGGGGGGGGGGGGGGGGGGGGGGGGGGGGGGGGGGGGGGGGGGGGGGGGGGGGGGGGGGGGGGGGGGGGGGGGGGGGGGGGGGGGGGGGGGGGGGGGGGGGGGGGGGGGGGGGGGGGGGGGGGGGGGGGGGGGGGGGGGGGGGGGGGGGGGGGGGGGGGGGGGGGGGGGGGGGGGGGGGGGGGGGGGGGGGGGGGGGGGGGGGGGGGGGGGGGGGGGGGGGGGGGGGGGGGGGGGGGGGGGGGGGGGGGGGGGGGGGGGGGGGGGGGGGGGGGGGGGGGGGGGGGGGGGGGGGGGGGGGGGGGGGGGGGGGGGGGGGGGGGGGGGGGGGGGGGGGGGGGGGGGGGGGGGGGGGGGGGGGGGGGGGGGGGGGGGGGGGGGGGGGGGGGGGGGGGGGGGGGGGGGGGGGGGGGGGGGGGGGGGGGGGGGGGGGGGGGGGGGGGGGGGGGGGGGGGGGGGGGGGGGGGGGGGGGGGGGGGGGGGGGGGGGGGGGGGGGGGGGGGGGGGGGGGGGGGGGGGGGGGGGGGGGGGGGGGGGGGGGGGGGGGGGGGGGGGGGGGGGGGGGGGGGGGGGGGGGGGGGGGGGGGGGGGGGGGGGGGGGGGGGGGGGGGGGGGGGGGGGGGGGGGGGGGGGGGGGGGGGGGGGGGGGGGGGGGGGGGGGGGGGGGGGGGGGGGGGGGGGGGGGGGGGGGGGGGGGGGGGGGGGGGGGGGGGGGGGGGGGGGGGGGGGGGGGGGGGGGGGGGGGGGGGGGGGGGGGGGGGGGGGGGGGGGGGGGGGGGGGGGGGGGGGGGGGGGGGGGGGGGGGGGGGGGGGGGGGGGGGGGGGGGGGGGGGGGGGGGGGGGGGGGGGGGGGGGGGGGGGGGGGGGGGGGGGGGGGGGGGGGGGGGGGGGGGGGGGGGGGGGGGGGGGGGGGGGGGGGGGGGGGGGGGGGGGGGGGGGGGGGGGGGGGGGGGGGGGGGGGGGGGGGGGGGGGGGGGGGGGGGGGGGGGGGGGGGGGGGGGGGGGGGGGGGGGGGGGGGGGGGGGGGGGGGGGGGGGGGGGGGGGGGGGGGGGGGGGGGGGGGGGGGGGGGGGGGGGGGGGGGGGGGGGGGGGGGGGGGGGGGGGGGGGGGGGGGGGGGGGGGGGGGGGGGGGGGGGGGGGGGGGGGGGGGGGGGGGGGGGGGGGGGGGGGGGGGGGGGGGGGGGGGGGGGGGGGGGGGGGGGGGGGGGGGGGGGGGGGGGGGGGGGGGGGGGGGGGGGGGGGGGGGGGGGGGGGGGGGGGGGGGGGGGGGGGGGGGGGGGGGGGGGGGGGGGGGGGGGGGGGGGGGGGGGGGGGGGGGGGGGGGGGGGGGGGGGGGGGGGGGGGGGGGGGGGGGGGGGGGGGGGGGGGGGGGGGGGGGGGGGGGGGGGGGGGGGGGGGGGGGGGGGGGGGGGGGGGGGGGGGGGGGGGGGGGGGGGGGGGGGGGGGGGGGGGGGGGGGGGGGGGGGGGGGGGGGGGGGGGGGGGGGGGGGGGGGGGGGGGGGGGGGGGGGGGGGGGGGGGGGGGGGGGGGGGGGGGGGGGGGGGGGGGGGGGGGGGGGGGGGGGGGGGGGGGGGGGGGGGGGGGGGGGGG